>JAQQZR010000004.1:5832387-5847387 GCA_030068235.1 Notoglanidium macrostoma | reverse complement strand
GCTTCCGCTCAACTGCCTGTCCTGAGCTGTCAATCAAAACGCCCGCATAGCCTGGCACACAGCTCTGTTACCGAGGTTACTGACACAAACCTGCAGCCAGAGCATGATATATACCAAGAGAGGTTAAAGCAAAAGATTGTTTAAGCCAAGCATAGTGAAGCAAAACTAGAGTCTCAGAGCGACAGTCAAACCAGCATGTTAAGCAAAGGTCCAAGTTTCCAAAAGTTTAGTGAACTCTGGCACTGAACAAACACTGAACAAAACCGCACCACACACTTCGCCTGCTAAGCGCTGGAGAGGATGTGAGTGAGCTGTCTGGCAGTGAGACTGGGGCCAAAAGCGGGTCAGGGGCTGACGCGTGGTTTGAAGTGCGCCATTGTTCTGACTTAAATAAATAGGTAGCGCCCAAAACCATCTGAAATACTGCTTTGCTTTTTATTCAGATTTTGTTTTTCATCCTTCTCTCTCTGTTTCTCTCTCTTTCTCATCACTGGATGGCCAGTGGCAGCCTGTGCAGACACAGAGGAGCCCTAAAACACACAGAGCACACAACTGCAAATGGGCAGTTTTGACTGATTGAAAATGTCCTACAATAATCTTGTGTGTAATATCGCTTGTCTATTTGGCTCTTTCAAATGTAGCCAAGAATATAAGCATCCCACCAAACAATTTTAGCAGAATATTATAGTTGTTGGAACTTTTTGTTTAAAGCAAACTGGGGTCCATGAATCCAGGCATCCATGAAGCATACACACGGAGACCTGTGGCAATGTCTTACTTTTACATTTTCATCATTTGACAGACGCCCTTATCCAGAGTGACTTACATGTCTCATTTATACAAGTGAGCAGTTTAGGGTTAACGGCCTTGCTCAAGGGCCCAGCAGCTCAGAACTCAGTAGGCCAATGTCTTAACCAGTAAGCTACCACTGCCCAGGTCTTAATTTTGTTACAGTGGTGGAAATCCCATCAAAATTGTTTGATTTATGATTGAGGTCTTACAGTTATTTGCTTACTTGAGTGTTTTCATGAATGGCATGGTTTCAATGCAAACCGTACTAACTCAAAAACGTGTAGGCGTCAAATTAAATGTTATTACTTTTGATCAAAATGTGGTAATAATAAGCAAATAGCTTCTAATAAATGTTACTGATCACATTTAAATAATGAGCCTAATATTTCGATTATAGTCATTAAATAAATTTGTACTGAGGAGGTCAATATTTGTTATTTTTTTTGTTTTTTTCCCATTTGAAGGAATTCCTGACTCCAGAAAGTTTGATAACCTCTGGTAACATCTGGGAAGTAGGAACTTTGATTGCAAAACATTCTAGCAACATTGTATAGCAGATGCTTTTAAAATGTTACAGGAGCATTATTTTTTTTAAATTATAGCCTAGAACCAGTTGAAAGCTTAAAGAATGTTCTAATAATGTTCCCTGCCAGATGTGTTTTTGTGTGTTTGTATAAAAGCAAGTGAGTGAGAGAGAGAGAGAGATTGAATGTTTTGCATTTCTTCAACTTAAATGCAGCACTTAAACTTCATTTGACTTCAAATCCAGTCAATCAGCCAAGACAAGATTGATTTTAAACAGTTGCTTCTTCTAATCTTGCACAGTATTTACAAAAAACTAAAAAGAATTATCACCAAAACTGTTTTGACGACATTACTGCAAATCAAGCTTCAGAATAATTCACTGGCTTTCCACATTTCTTTTGCATTTTGTTTAACCACTGTGACACGATGGCCTTCTTAGAGCAAGATATAATCATTGACAAAAGTTCATTGCACGCCATCTGTAAAAGTTATACAAGAGTCTGCTTGAAGCAGTTAGTGGTGAGTAAACATGAAAGTAGGCGGGTATTGGCTGCATTTGATAACAAAACCTACCAGACATTATAGCAAAAGCTAAAATTCTGGGTAATCAGTCTATCAGACTCCAAATGTTTCTTGTCTGATCGATTTCATTTGCGTTAAGAACATTGTGTTAATTTCCTTTTTGGCTGAACAATTCCTCTAAAATCACATTATACCTTATAAAGATGTTGGCCAAGATAAGGTCTATGAGCACAGCCACATTCTGAAATGTGTGTGTTGTGTTTGGGACTGTGTTTAATCACAACCCACTTATAAGCTACCTCTTGTGATGACCTTTATGAAAGAATGCATCCTTTCTGAAGTTCAAGCAGCAGTCACACTCTTTAAGCTTAGAGAAGACAGAAACTCACAGAGTCGACAGATCTTGTGCCAGAATGGCAGGAGTGAAAGGTGTGAGGCAGATGGGACAGAGGGAAGGAGAATAAGAAAAAGAGGAAGCAAAATACAGAACATGTCTTAGGTAAATGAATAGAAATTAAATTGGCTGCGGTCATAAAAGAAAGAGAGGAAAAGACATAAAGATCTCTCCACATAACTATTCTTTTTTCTTTCTTTAAATCTGTGCTAGGAAGGTTTTAGTGAATGACTTCTCTGGCTACTAGCTCTGTTGTCCAATGAACAAAATGTCTATAGGTAAATTTGGACCAGAACTGGGTGTGGTCGAGACCAGAAGCTTTATTTGTTGTTGTCGTTATTGCTGTTGGACCATTACCATTCGTACTGCTTACCTGTGAAGATTTGTGGGAACGCTGGCACCAATCTAGGAGTTTGGGCATGTCATCAAGCTATCTCAGGGCTATGTTGTTGGACTTTTCTAGCAAAATTGCTATCTAGCTAGTTGACTGAGTAAGCTAGGGAACTACAGCAACTTTCAAAACATTGCCATTCCCAAATCAGGGAACTGTTGTTTACAGTTGAGAATGATAGTCACCTAATACTAGTTGATCAGGATACTTTAGTTTTTGTAACATTACGAACAGATCAAAAAAGTTTACTGGAGTCACTATTATATTTTACTCGTAAGCTGGGATGCAGTGCTGCTGCTGGTCCAACTGGGGTCCTTTAATTGGTGTTTCATTGTAATGCCCGTGTGATTTTCCTGGCTGATTTTTTTAAACCAATGTAGAGTGATCATTTGATAATGTCAAGAAAGCATGCACAATAAAAGTACAACTTAAGATTTTTTTTCATTTAAATAGTGCTTTGCACAGCATTTGGTCTGCATGTGCTATGTGGAGTGAGGGCTCTACCCATAAAAGCATTTTTCATAAATTTGGGTACAGTTTTATAGTAGAATTATTTACATAGAATTATGGTAGAAATATGTTTTTTTTTTTGAAGCTCATAAAGGCAGTGTTTCATTCAGACAACTTGAGTTAGTTAGTGTTAGTTAAGCTTAGTTAACCCCTCCAAACACAATTAATGCATAACAAGCTAGCAGTTCTTAACAGTTATTAGGAGTAACATAAGTGTTAATGAAGAACTAATCATTCATTCCTGCTTAGATCCTGAATTGTTACCTATGAATTATGGGACAGGCATTATAAAGTGTTACTTTCCCTCCTATCTGTTAATTTGAATAATTTGTATTTGTATTCATGTATGACCAGGGATTCACAGCTTTTTATTTTTCATTGATTTCATTGAACAGAAAATATATTTTTATATTCCTGCTCCAGCATTTTATACCCCCTCTTTAGATGGATTATGGTTAGGCTGAAATGATTAATAACATCCTTTACTTATGATAGCTTACCCTGTCTTTTAAAACTCAGCTATAGCTACTATTTAATGTCATATAGTCAGTCTGATGTCTAATGTCCTCTAGCCATGCATGCAAGAACTGAAGAGTCCTAGACAGAAATTTAGGCCTATTGGGAAAATCCATCCATACATCCATTATCTATACCGCTTATCTGTCAGGGTCGTGGGGAAGCTGGAGCCAAACCCAGCCAACCTCAGACGAGAGGCGGGGTACCCCCTGGGCAGGTCGCCAATCTATCATAGGGCTAACACAGAGACAAGCAACCGTTAACACCTATGAGCAATTTAGTGTAGCCAGTTTCTTTGGACTGTGGGAGGAAACCGGAGCACACAGAGGAAACCCATGCAGGCACAGGGAGAACATGCAAACTCCACACAGAAAGGTCTAAATCGGCAGCAGGTTCAAACCCCGAATCTTCTTGCTGTGAAGCGGCAGTGCTAACCACTGCATCACAATGTCATCCCAATTGGGAAAATCTCCAAGTTAAATTATACTCTTTCTTTAAATCACACTGGAACAGAAAGATAATTTTATTAACCAGTTAAACACTTTTACACTCTGGAGCAATTTAGAGTGACTTTGTTTATGTTTTCGATTACATTCAGTGAAAAATGTTTGGTTTTGTTTTTATTCCTTGAAAAGTTTCTAATCCCCATTAAAGATACCAGTTGAGTTTCATTTGAGAGCTCATCATGGTTTCTATTTACTCAGGAACATTTGAACAAATGTTTGTTCACTGTGAGATCATTTGAGGCCTTTACAAATCCATTCCAGTTCTTTAACTGCACGAGATCCATTTGGGACGTTTCTGTACTGCATGTACTATGTGCTTAATGGCTGCTGCCACATGCACAGGCTAGTGAAAAAGCCGGTCCTTATTCCAGCCTCTGTTCTGTGATGTACGCACAATTGTCCTGTAGTCTCTATGGGGGCATTTACTTAACCGGTGATAGATGAGCTCTCACTTTCTATCTCTCTCATTCTCTCTCAATCACTCTCTCCCTCTCTCTCCTTTTCTCCAAGCTCACAGATGTCCAGAATCAAATGCAGATGGCTACTACAGCAGCACGTCGATCCGAGCTCTAGAGATTCACTGCAGTCTCTACGTGTCACTGATCATTATGATTCATAGACAGTCTGTGCTGAGCGCTATCCAAGCATTGCAGAAATGTTCGCTTCTCCAGCGGAATAGGCAGAGGTGCCGGGAATGGACTGAGTGGGGATTTTTCATAGTCTGGCAATGATTACAGAGAGCCTGGCTTTCCTTAACTTCACCTCATTTACCTCTCCTGCACTTCATCTCCACCTCTCCTGCTCTGCCTTCTTTGTCTTTATACTTTGGTAACCTTCCTGCCTGTATAAGCAGTTTAGTGTAGTTTCACTTATTGAACTAGTTCTCGTCACAAATTCCAATGATACAGTTGGATTTAATATGGCTTCATATGAGTAAAGTTGCAAGAAAAGGTCTAACTCAGGCCTTAACCAAGGGTGGAAAGTAGAGCAGCATTTGCTGTGACAGTAATAGTAGTGTTGCAGCTTGGGAAAACCCTTCACATGGTCATTTTTTTTTTTTACTACCATTTCTACTATATATATTTCTGAGAACTACAGGACTGAGATATGTTTTGCTTGTGCATGTATCTCAACTACAAGCAAATTTATTATAGCATTTTCAGTACATTCTATGAATTTAAAATTAGCAGTCTTCTTCAGTAGAACTTGGCTACGAGATACTAAACTGAGATCATTGAATATATAAACACTAGGGTTGACAGCCGGTATCTGATTACAAAGCGTACTGAATTAAGCTCATGTCCATTTCTATACAGAACACAGCTTTCCAACAACTTGATCGAAGACTGATATTTAATGAGTGAGGAAATCGCACTTGCCTAGACAGGGGTTTACGTAGTCTGACTGTTTTAACCACTGCATTTGTTAAACTAGCTCCTTACCCGACTTAAACTTTGCAGAAACTAGGTAAGGTTAAAAAGTAAATAAAACATTTGGACACAGTTATAGTGAATTATATACATATGATTTCCTAAAGTTGTCAAAGTACGTTATAGACTATTTCAGTCCCACATTTCTAATGAACTGACACGTTCATATTCATGCATTCATAATGCATTATACACATCTCTATAATTATTAATGAAAATGCATTACACTTTATTATGAATTGTTAACACAATGCAATATCAACAGTGTTCAGAGCACATTATATCACCAACACCAAAGAAACCAAGCCCACTTCTGAATAATGCATAATGAGACCTGATTTGATGTTTTTTTTCTATAATATAGAAACTATGCAAGACATTATAGGAAATTATCAACATATTACTGCTATATGTGTATAACATAAACATATTACAACTATAGAAATTTACATCTGAAAGAATGTGTCACTGTGTCTATGACTAGACACTATCCACTAAGCAAACTGCGAGTGAATTTCAGTGATATTGGCAATGTAAAGTGTAATAAACACTGCTTATTATGTATTCTGTTAAAAAAATTATAAATTTAAAAATACATAAATTACAAACCTTGCTATCAACTGTAATGCCTTGTCATATATAATTATGATATGTTATGAATGTATTCAAAAGTCATTATACATGGAGCTTCCATAGAAAGTTTTACCAAAATGTCTTTCTGTACTGTTTTACTAGAGTTACACAAATGTGTTTTTCTTTTGTCTGGTCATGCAACAATTAGTATGAATTCAAACAAACGAGAGCGATGTTTTTGGATGTGGATTTGTGTAAACAGTTTTAGACGCCTCACCTCTAATTGCAGTTAAAATGTTGAATTTTACTTTTAAATACCTGAGTATATTTAGGTGTAAACACTTTTTAACTTTCATTTAAGTAAGAGTTTTAAGAGCTGTTTAAGTTTTTGAATATCTCAATATCCACTTACTGTAAGTATTATACCCATGTTGATATATATACAAATGAAGTAATGTGAGAAAAGAATAATAATATGTATATGTATATATATAGTAACTGGGGCATGTTCTAGACAAATAAATGGTCTTTTATAAGGTTAAATACAATACCAGCTATGCCATGCAAGCGTTTAAACAAATTCTTTTAATATTTATCACTTTAATGCTATTTTCTTGCCATTTTAGTCTAAGAGTGAATTGCATACCTGATATTCGTAAGATTAAAACTGTTTATGAAAAGAACCGTCCAGTTTTGACTGAAGGTTTTATTCATACAAGTTATTGTGCAGCAGTGTCTGTTCAAAGTCCAAGTCCATACTCCATCCATGTCTCAAATTTATAGTAATGATTAAGAGATTCAGCGAATGACATGCATGGATACAGTCAGAATCCTTCAGTTTTTCCACAATGCCTAACTATAACTAACTACACTCTGATATTTCAGAATCCGGCCTAAGCACTGATTAGAAATACTCTCAGGAACTCTCAGAAAGTTGATTCCACAGATAAAAATCAAATATGCTAAAGAAATAAAATGTGGCTATGGAACCGTAGTCAAGCATCTTGTATTCTTATCAAACAGCCCATAATATTGTCCATAGACTCATTTGTCTTTCTCTTTCTCTCTTTCTTTCTCTCTGTCTCAGAAATGTTGGACTCCAGTAATTTAGTGACTTTCACTGGAATAACAAACAGTTCAGGTTACGACACATTTCTAATGGATGAGGAGCGAGGGAGGTTACTAGTAGGAGCAGAGGACCATATCTTCTCATTAGACCTCGTCAACATTAACAGAGACCTCAAACAGGTAATAATTACACACTCACACACAAACACAAACACATACATGCACAGTGCACATACAACAGTGCAAACTTCTTTCTTTGGCTTACTGTTGTTAAAATAATGGTACTGGCACTGAGTGTTTTGGTTTCAATTCCAATAGATTGTATTACATTCAAGCAAATGAGCATTCGGTATTCCAAGCCTCAGTGAAGAATGCTTAATTATATAGTACTTTTGAGAAAATGTTCATCCTCCACGGTCATGCAAAAGCTGCGTATGCAACCTCTCGTTTGTGTGTACTAGGATACACGTAGGTATAATTGCCAGAGATTCGTACCACACCACCAAACTGGCATGAGTCCACCACTTTGTAGAGGGCAGTATGGCATTTCAAATACAAGCCTGTCATTTCATTGTAGCAAATCATATAAATGGCATTGGTAAAACACAAAACAGGGCAGGGAGAGTTCATAGAAACTGATTAAAGGGGGGAATGAAATTAACAGTTTGAACTTTATGCCATATGCAGTCAATCAGCCAAGACTGATTGGGGTCTGAAGTCCAGAAGTCCAAAAGTAAGAGATGGTTAAAGCTACCAGCAACCATTCTGGTTATTAAAAAAAAAAAAAAACCAATATATTAAAGCACCATGGAAATACTGACATGGGGAAATAATCAACTTCATAATCAAGGTGATTTATTCCTCTTACATCACTGCAATTTTCCAACTATTATATTTTTATTAACATACTTTTTAATTCATATATATTGCATTTATTGTTGAAGATCATCCATGAAACAATTTAGTTCTATTATCACTCACATTATAGCAGCTATAAATTGTCTTTCTCTCACTAACCTCTCTTTCTTTTCTCTCGTGAAGTTAATTTTTTTCCTTTCGGAAAACTTACAAAGTGCTGACATTGAAAACTCCTTCCATAAATGTTACAAATTCGTCTCCTTACAGGAAACCTATAAATGGCATGCATTTCAGTGCCCAATAACAGCATGTTTTAATGTTTATTATTAGTCTTAGGTTATATGGAGAGTCAAACACGTTCCCCCTGAATGAGTTGTTATTATGGAAGCAAGTACATATTAGAATAAGTGCACTAATGTAAACCTTTGACTTGAAATACAGCAATTACTACTGTCTGAGCTGCTGTTATAGAAAATTAATCAACACCTTCATACCGATCAGAATCAATTCAGCAGAATTCAAGAATTCAACAGCACCGCGGTACATGATACGTATATTATCATCCAAATGAGTTCTAATGTACGATTTTGGCCTAATCTCCTACCAGATGATTTGCAGAGTGAGCTCAGACTTGCTCAGACAGCAACTTCTGCTACTACCGTTTACTGTTTATGTGATGCACTTTTAGATGATACAGTGACAGAAACCACGTAATCAACTATGTTTAGGATCCTGAGCAACACAACTCCATTCAAAATGAGTGAATGATGATGTAGACATTTGGGTTGTCCAACACTTTCCTTATACTTCTTTTGTTTAAAAAAAATTTAATATTAGACACCAACCAAATCTTGGAGTATTGGTCTTGGAAACATTACGAAAATACTATAAATGTGACTAAACTGTTATTATACAATTGTCTCTTATTTATTCTCTTGGAGTCTTGAGAGGCTGTTAGTCTGCATCACAAATGCATTAGCTGACCTACAGAGGGTGGTAAAGGAATACTTCAGTTGCTGATTTTTCAACCTGACCTGTAGTGTACAGGTGAGCACCATGGGGAAAAAACACATGACCTTTGACCTTTCTCTGCACTGCTCAGTATACAGTATATAGCAAAGCAGTAGCACTTTGAAATCTAAATAGGCTATGCTTTTGTGATATCTATTTCTGTTGTACCAGAAGGAAACTACCAAAAGGCTACTTTCACTAACTACACAGAGTACACTCTGATTTTTCCCCAAAATTGCAAAACATTAAGCTTTTAATGGTCTTAATAATAGGCTAAATCTTTGCCTTTACTAATCGATGCTCATTGCTGTTTGGGGGGGCTAGAAACAGGGAAATTCACTTACATAGTCTTCTTGTCCACAAAGATAAAATCATGAAAAGATGTAAATGTTTGATTTAAAAATTCAAACTAACAGAAGTCTGGGTGCGTATCTTCTGTTTGAAGCCATTAACATTAAGCGGAACAGCATGGACTCTTCTTTCTGTAAAAAGCGGTCTGTAAGTTTAACAACAAGATTTAACGTTTAAGGAAATCAAAGGGAAAAGCTGTCCCATGCTAAGATACTTTATCTATTTGTTTAATTCTTGCTAATTTCCTAATCAATTATCTGCAATTATTTGCAAAGGGTTTTGCCCCTTTTTCTTTTGCCCAGGTGTGTACATTGGTATACATATAAGCACAATTCTTCCCTCTGAAAAATTACTCCCATCTCTGAAAGGACAAATTATAATCCGTTCATTGATCTTCTGTCAGCTTTCTCCTGGTCAGCATCACGATGGATCTAGAGCCTAATCCGGAGAACACTAGGTATGGTATTGACATCTAGGGTCAATTTAGCATTCCCAATTCACGTACTAGCATGTTTTTGGGAGATGAAAGAAAACAAAAGCCTGCCCTTAGACTTCCATTATAAATGAGTTTCCAGTCAAAATGTTTTCTGTTCTTCCGTTACTACAGGGAAGCCTTGTAAAATTCTTGTGCGTTGTAATCATGCCTACATTACAGATGTTGCAGATACAGTTTATTGTACAAAACAAGCTTAGCGTATTCCTTTAAGAATGCTAGATTTCACACAGACCTATAAAGACAAAGGCTGTAAAGACATATTTTTAATTGTATTGCTTTCTTTGTAATGAGATTTATACAGAGCATGTTGTATTTGACTGTGTATTTAATTAACGCATCGTTTATTTTCCCAGACTCAAACAGGAATTAATTGCTTTTTGAATAAAATATCCTGTCATCCACTTTCTTCATTGATTCAGAGAATTCTGTAATATCAGTATTTTCATTTAGGTTAGAATATCAGTGTATCAGTGTAGTCTACTGGAGGAGATTTGTATTCAACATTAGATTAGTAATGTAAATTTGCTGATTAAATATGCTCTGCGCGCGCGTGTGTGTGTGTGTGGTGTGTGTGTTTTCATTATTTAGACTCCTGAGATTTGTTCAGTGGTAGGTCCCACTGGATCTTTCATTTTTTTGCCACAGATGGTGGCAACAGAAGGATGGCAGATACTAATCTTTAATTCTTTTACAGCCTGCATAATGCAGTAGTCAGTCATTTGCAGTTCTTTGTGTTAGGCGTTCACACATTAACACACTCTGTCTTGCAGATCGCCTGGCCGGCTACACCTTCAAAACGAGACGAGTGCAAGTGGGCAGGAAAAGACCTTGGAGTAAGTAACCCCACTTTCAGTATGCTGTGAGGCATATGCAAAAGAAAACCGCAGGCAGACGTGTGTGTGGTTTACAACAATGACATCACTGCGCATTAACGTTGTATTTATTGTATGTGTAAGTCTGCGTGTGTGGTGTGTATAATATCCTATGTGTTGTGTTTTACACAAGAGAGAGTGCACGGTAATGGGAACTCTTGCTGTCTTTGTTGTGTGTGTCTGCTCTGTCGTTCTTGCTGGACGTTTATTTACCCAGAGTGCCGTGCTTGGCAGCCGAGCCAGAACTCTTGGGGCCTAGCCTTGATCACAGACAGTTTATTTACTCAACCAGCAAATCGAGCATTCTCTTGCTTTCTGTCTGTGTGTGAGTGTATCCATTTGCGTGTGTGTGTGTGTGTGTGTGTGTGTGTGTGTGTGTTCATGTGTAGTGTGTAGTATCTAATGCCAATTTCATGCTTGAGTTCTTCTGTAGTGAAATGAGGGGCACCAGGGGGGCATAATCATCAGAGATAACACATACCACCTGCTCCACACACACTCGCACACATTCACAAGTTAATCGTGCACCTAATGAAAAAATGTTCTTACATGCTTTCCTCAGATATGCATACTGTAAACACACACTGTAGCCTGAAATTCCAGCCAGGCCACATTAAGGCTAATGCATGCAGTGAAAACATTCTGGGAAGAAGAATGCCGTGAGTAAGTGAAAATGTTTGATTAGGACATTACTAAGCCATTTCCTTTTCTGTAGACAAGAGTCTCTCGATTCCTCTTTTTGACTCAAAGCTAGGGACGGACGGTCCATCTGTCCTTCTTCCCGTTCAAAACTCTACACTTGTAAGAGTTCAAAATACCAAGAAGGGCAGTTCAACGGATGTCTACTTCCTGTAGTGTCGGTCATTCCAGATTCCCATCTCTTTTTAAGTCGAAGCATTCCCATTGAAGTCCCCCTCAACTTAGGGTTTCTAATTCATTTAATGTTGGTCCTGCAAGCACACGATATACAAAGTATGAAAAAACGGAGACTTTCAGACATGTATGTTATGTTCATTCAGTTCCAGAATTATCGGCACCCTTTACAGTGGTGAATGAAAAAATGATTTGGCATTTCCAACCTTATATTTAGTCAAACATATAGTTGTTTCCAGCAATCCCGAGGTTGCTGATGATGTCACAGCCATCCGTGACCAGGACTACATGAGGCATGTTAAGGTGCTTAACAAATGTTTTCTCTTCCCTGTCAATCGGAGGGACATTAGCCAATCGTGGGTGTCTGTGAGCTTAAGTGTGTGGAAGAGGGTTGATAGCACTCTCCTCTCACTACTTTGTGGTTGTAGCGTGGCTTCACGTGTCTCAGAGGACGCACGTGTTTGCCCTCAACCACTGTGGTTGGTAGCAATTGTATTGTAAGGGTTTGCTGGTATTCTAAGTTTAAAAAAAATCATTGCTTGATATTGAGTGCAAATTTAAAAAATGCTGTCTTTCTGCAGGCACCTTTTATATTTCTTTTCAGAACCCAGCAACAGAGAGTCTCCCTGTTAGAAAGGGTTCCAAGTAGAACTATTTTAGAACACTTAGAACCCACATCTATACAAGGAAAACACTGAAAGGCCAATTTTCTAAGAGTGGAAGCTTTACCCTTATCAATCCAGAGGCTGATGCTGTTTACCTCCTGCTTATTTAGTCACTTCAATTCCGAACAAACAAACGAGTAAAAGTTAATCTAACACACAGAGCTCATGAAGGCTCATAAATGTTCTAATGAACGATCCTGATTCTCACTGGTTGTGTGATTGTGTGTAAGTTAAGTTGTTAATGACTGTAGCAATGTAATAGAAAGAGAGCCTGTGACTTACCTGCACTACTGCATTATTGTCAGAGCTGCTGTTAGAAACAAAAAATATTCGACACCTTCTGACCAATCAGATTGGAGGATTCAGCACTGCTCATTTTTTTCATTCACTATTAATTTTTTTTTCATTGCCATGTTTCCCATCATTAACATAGCGGGTGTATTGTGTACTTGTAATTATAGAGTAATTAGTAATTAGTTAAAAGGCCTCCTAGGTGGTTCTCAGTGTGTGTTGGAGGTTTTGTGTGTTTAGAGAGCAGCAGGGATCTCCAGCACAGCAGCTCTCTGAGCCTGAGCCTGAGTTCCACCCGAGTGCTGTCTGGCACAGCGCATGTGGGCCGAGCCTTTCACACAGTAACAGCTACGGGAAATTTCAAACACGTCAGTCAACACTGAGAGAAGTCGTGTTTTGTAACGAGTCCAGAACGAATTTGTTAGGAATGTACACACACATTTTGTATCTTTTATCGAAACAGCTAAAAATATACAAGCGTTTCATGATGCTTTGTTGTATTTGTCAAATTAATGAAGCTTAAGATCTAATTATACTCCGTCTATGACTGTAGATATTGCAAAAGGCACAGTAAGAAGCATTGCTAATACGTACTTTGGATAAATAGAGTTGGCAGCAATGTTAAAGTCATGGTTAAATAACACAAATAAATGTCTGATGGTCTGTGGTTTGTCTGAATTTACACAAATTGCACATTTTAGGGTGCGTTTAGACTATTTAATCTAAGCGCTACAAAACAGCAATGCGTGTTGTGTTAGTTCTGATATTCTCTCTTTCCTGAATCTGATTTTAATTTTCAGTTTCTGTGTCTCCTAGGTGGATGATATAATGAGTTATAGCACAATGGATTTGAATTCTCGAATCTGTTTAGGTGTTAATTTTACAACAGTAACTTTGACAGTAATTTCAACTGTAATTCAATACATAGATTTATATTAATGTGCTCCTTATAATATTTAATTCTTTCTATATGAGAGTGAGTCAGATGAAAACCTCAGAAGTGCAACATTAATTTGAAGTGAACATAATATTTCCATTATTCAAATCTGGGCAGTCATTAAGTACTGGAATACTTGTACTGAACGAAAGGGAGATTATGTGGAAAAATTATACTTTTGTGACACCTATTTTCAATAAACAATGAGTTTATTGAGTTGAGTGTGTGCCGCATCACACTGCCTTGAACATGTTATAAGAACATCCCCCTATTCCTCATGTGATCATGATCCATCGTTAGCATATCGAAGGTATCATCAGTAATTCAACAACACTGAATAACTGCTAGTTCCTTCCACTGATAAAAAAAAAAATAGTCATTCTATTTAATTACAATCAAGTACAGAAAATTTGCAAAAATGTAAAGATTTACCTCTACACAAAACAGATTTCAGTTTTCCTTTACTAGCAAGTTCAAACGTTGCATTCCTATTGATATAATCTAGTGAATGTTTAAAATAACTGCTGATTTAAAATGGTGAACACATTTACTTTTTTTAAGACATGAAAAGTTTAAATAGGCTCTTGGGCAGTCAATCACCAGTGGAAAGTAGGAAAACAGCCTTCAAACACTTAACACTGTCACCTCACAGCAAGAAGGTTATGGGTTTAATCTCTGGGTCGACTCGGGCTTTTCTGTGTGGAGTTTGAAAGTTCTCCCCCTGTCTGTGTGGTTTCCTCTGGGTGAACTGGTTTCCTCCAACAGCCCAAAGACATGCAGATTAGGTCAATTGGCTACTCTAAATTGCCTGTAGGTGTGAGTGTGAATGGTTGTTTGTCTTTGTGTTAGCCCTGTGATAGATTTGCGACCTGCTCAGTGTGTAACCCGCCTCTTGCCCAGAGTCAGCTGGGATTGGCTCCAACTTCCCCGTGACCCGCATTGGATGGATGGGGGTAAAATAATATCAAAGTGTGTAGGGAGACTGTGACGAACAGTGAAAATCATCATTCAGAAAGGGATGAAACATGGATGCAAAAACATGACCAAGAAATGGACCATATATACATAACAAACACAAGCTGTTTTAGAGCATCAGAAAAATTCAAAACTAACAGCAGGAGACCTGATAAAGCCTTTTTTTAAACATATGTCATTTTGTACTTGTGAAAATGAAAGAAAATGTGCGAAATCTGACTCACATTAAATGTCTTATTGGATTCATCATTTTGATGGAAGGGTGTGCAAACTTTTGCAGTGCTACTGTACTGTAAAACTGTAGCTGAGTGGGTCTTAAAACCTGCTATTATTATTGTTGTCGTTTCGAGGGGCATCATAAAGCAGCCAGCACGTGTGTGTGTGTGTGTGTGTGTGTGTGTGTGTGTGTGTGTGTGTGTGTGTGTGTGTGTGTGTGTGTGTGTG
>JAQQZR010000004.1:5801549-5821418 GCA_030068235.1 Notoglanidium macrostoma | reverse complement strand
GTGTGTGTGTGTGTGTGTGTGTGTGTGTGTGTGTGTGTGTGTGTGTGTGTGTGTGTGTGTGTGTGTGTGTGGATGAATGGAATAACAGGGTGTGATACATTAAGACAGACAGTGTAAGAGGAAGAGACTGTAGCTCAGAGGGGTAGCTGGTGGGATTTCAGGTTTGAACCATCGTGAAAAAGGTTTTTGACAGTTCCAAATACTTAATGTGTAGTTAACATAGCACACAAACATCATAGATGATTACATACATGTAACATAACATGTTTTGTTCAGTAATTGTGCTGAATATTATCATAAATGGTCAACAAAATCATCATTAGGATTCCGCTAACCACGTCAAACGAACGTGCCTCTGAGTTTGTTTATTGACATTTAATTGACTATGGTGAGAAACAGGACTAACCAATTACAATCATTCATTTCTCCCATTTCTGTTTGAAAGATACGAGCCAACTAGCTACAATTTGTGTTTAGGTATAAAGAGGTGACTGACAAGGAAGTATTAGAGGTTTACTGAAGAAGGGAAGGTTATATGAAAGCATGGGAAGAGCTGGTTCTTCATTGATTGTCACTTTTACAATCTTACTGGCTTGCTATTTAAACCTTTTTCAGTGGAACTCTCATAAAATCTCATTTCATACGTACATGAACATTATTGACCTGGCAAGATTGGTTAAAGGAAGATCATTATAATTACTGTAGCCAGGGTCCCCTGAAGCTCTAAAAAACATTCACGAAATCTCTCATCAAAGATTCATTTTATGAACTATTCAAATATTAATCTTATTGACTTGTCATTGATTTACTGAGGCTTGAAGTAAGTAATTCAAAGTCATCAGTCAAACAGGTTAATAACTATAAGAACTTAATAATTAATGCAACTTTGATTACGATGGGTTGTGATTTCCACTACTGTAACAAAATTAAAAATCACCTGCCCCCTAGCTATGCTTCATGGACCCCACTCTGAGAATCAATGCCTTATAAATAATTAAAATGAGAAATAATGAATAATATCACCAAACTGCATGAGCATGTCACAGTTTTCAATTTAATTGTACAGATCATACTGTGATTTTATTAAGCACATCCCCCTCACAAAAAAATTTATTCCTGGATATGCCACTGGCCTAATCTTTCAATTTTTTCCTAATCTCCAGTTTAAGCACCGTGACATGAATCATCCTTGCATTCTTTATTATTTGATAGACATAGAACAAACCTGGGCTCCAGCAACTTTCCGATTTTTAATTCAGTGCAGGAAATCCTTGTAATTATTTTTAAGCATATGATGGGATATGAGACTCTGCCTTGTTCTCCAGCGTGTGGTAGTGCAAAGATAGCACAAAACTGTAATAAATGGCCTAACTTCAGCCTGGACCAGGCACAAGACTGAAAGAGGCTTCCAGGACTGCAGACTCCCATTTTAACTAGACATCAGAAGGGACTGCAGAGTGGAGGCCCATAATGAATCAATGGAAAGTCTCCCAGCCATGAGTCATTTTGCTGTGTGCACCAACTGGCCTTCCAGCACTCAGTGTGTGTGCCAGTGTCTTTTCTTTCCCTGGCTGAGAAGTAATGTGCTTCGCTAAAGTTGATTTCTTAGATAAGAGCAACAGTGCACTCTAGTGGTGTTACTTGTAATGCTTATCAAAACTTGAAAACATGTTTCGTAAACTGCAGCCTTGGGAATTAACCACAGCGCTGCTGAATCCTCGGTTCTGATTGGTCAGAAGGTGCCGATTCATTTTCTATATCAGCAGCTCTGACAGAAATTCCAGTCTCAAGGTTTATATTAATATATTTGTTCTAATACCTTACAGTCTTGTAGGGCAGACACTCCATGTAATCTGTGTAACTGTTCATACGGTGACATTTTCTCTATGGAGATGTTTATTTAGCAGTTTTGGATGGAGTATCCAGCATCAGTGCTCTGTAAAGCTGTTACTTTAGTTTTCCAACATTGGAAAACAAGTCACGGTTTCTCATTTACATGACAAGCTGTGTTGTTTTTTTCTTCAAGAAAGAGCAAAAAAAGAGACTGATAAATACATAAATCTTCTGCAGGAGAACAAGGCGTCAAGACATCAGAAATGGAGATCCTCTGTCCCAGTGCTCCGATCTGCAACACAATGGTAATCATTCACACACACACACAAACATATCATAACATAACACACATGCATATCGTGAAGTGCATGCGCAAATGAAATGCATTACAAGTGACTGAATGCACATGTGTCTGGTCTGTTTGTTGTAGATGATCTGGAGGGCTACAGCAGGGTAGAAGAGAGGAATGTGTATGGGGTGGAGAACAGCAGTATGTTCCTGGAGTGCAGCTCTAAATCTCAGAGAGCTCTCATCTACTGGCAGCTACAGAAGCCCAATGATGAGCGAAAGCTTGAGGTAACACATTCACACAGATACGCAATTAGTCCATTATGTACTTTAAAGGTCCAGTATACCACTCTAACACTATAACTACAACACTTTTTGTAACAAACACCATTTGTTTGTTTTCTTGTTTTTTGGGGGGGTTTTTTATGGTGGTGCCAGACAGACTGGTGGAATATTCCAGAAAATGTTGATCTTCTTAGCTTTTCACGCACAATAGACTTTAGAGTTTACACTTTAGTGGTGGGGAAAAAAACATCCCGTGAGTGGATCTGTCTGATGAGAGCGGGCAGAGAAGATTGGACAAAAATTTGTTAAAGATAACAGGAAGGCTACAGTAACTTAAATAACCACTCTTTACAACTGTGGTAAGCAGAAGGTCATCTCAGAACTGTATCTGCATGATTTTATGCAGTGCGCTGCTGCCGCATGATTGACTGATTGGGTAACTGCATGATTATGTGGGTGTGCAGGCGTTCTGTTGAGTGTGGTGCATTTGATGCATCATTAATCTGATCTTGACATATAAAGGCTAATAGAACATGAATCATCAAATGTCAGGATCATCAGATCCTCCAACACATTCTTAGAGTTGCATTAAAATTATGTATAAAATAAGCATATGTGTGCTCAGGAGATATTATTATCACATTCTCATATGAACAGCCAAAATTGCTCAGGTTAGCTTTCAGACTGAAAAAGGTCTGTGCTGTTAAACTGAGTTTTGGAAAAACAGCTGGGAGTGAGAACGTCATGTGCACCTCAAGTTCCTCACTTCAATTTTAAACCAGATGACATCCTGAGTCATCTCAGATTTGTCTTAAACATTACACAGCAGTTGCTTTTTGAATATTGAGCTTGTAAATCCAGTTTAGGATCACATTTTAATCTTCCTCAAGTAAATATACAAGACAGCTATGCACTTTAACTGGGTCACATTCGGCTCTGTTGTTCCACTACATTTTTTTTCTGACTGTAGGGCACTGTGTGGAGTGTACAAGGCAATAATGTTTTGCTATGCAAATAAATAAATAATGTAAATAATAAGGCACTAGGTAGAGTGAAAGAAATGAAGGTCAATAAATTTAAAAATGTCAATCAATGGAACGTTCTTCCACATTACTAATAAATCATTATCTGCATTCATCTCAAATCTAATTGATGGTACTTCACTAACAATTCAAGTGATCAAAATCCTTGGCAAGGCAACTGGGAAATATAGACACATAGAATGAGCTAGGTAACGACAGAGACTAATGAATATCTAGCACTAAGACTTGCTGGTTAGTATTTCATATAGTCAGTGTCAAGACAAATTAACAGCTGAAAATATCAACCTTTCCATCAGATATGTTGGCAAATGCAAAGAAATAACACTGCAGTTACATTTAGCATTAACTGTTATACTAAGACTGTGGTATAAAATGAATAATTTGGTAATACCTTGGTCATATATTGCTCTTAGTAGATGCTTCAGCTTTATAGAGAGCAGTGTAGTTCTCTCACGCGCACACACACACGCATACACACACAGCTGTATTTCTCTTACAGATAGTAATATTAAACAGTGCTGGACAGACCCCTCACCCTGAACAACATTGATAATTTAATAACTCTCCATTTACATCCCTCCCACTGTAGAAGAATCCCTTCTCATTGAACTTTCAAACATCATTTCACCCCATGGATGACCCGAAAACCCCTCAACCCAACAGGCAGAAGCAGTTCTAGTTAGAGTAATTAGCTTTCAATGATTAATAATAAAATTATGCAACAGGACTTGTTGTAGATCAATGTAAAGACGAAACTGTAATATTGTAATAGTGTTTCATATCTGGTATATGAGCTCCAGAAGTTCTTTATGTTCCTTTTGTCTGTTTCAGATTAAGTTGGATGAGAGGGTGAGTCACACCGAGCGTGGCTTGTTGATCCGCAGCCTGACGCAAGCTGACAGTGGAGTGTATCACTGCCATGCTGTGGAGCACGGCTTCATCCAGCCACTCCTGCGCCTCACTCTGCAGGTTATCCCTTCTCAGCGTGTGGGGGAGCTGCTCCTGCGGACCAGTGCTGCCGATCGTGACTCGCCTGCCAAGCAAAAGATTTGGTACCGAGACTTTCTTAGTCTGTTGGAGCACCCGGACCTCAACAGTGTGGATGAGTTCTGTGAGCACGTCTGGAAAAAGGAGCGCAAACAACGTGGCAAGAAAACCCCCAAAACAGGACTCGGCCACGCTCAAGCTCAGGCACAGAAGAGCAGCCAGAATTTACAGACTTCAGCTCATATTCAGAATGATGGCCCAAAAGCAACAAATGTTCCAAATCTGCCCAAAATGCAGAGAAGCCAAGTCCCACAGGGGACCACCAGCATGGACAACCAGAGCCCCAAGCCGAGTCCGAGCACCACCTTGAAACTCCCAAGCACTCAGGCAACCCAGAACCAGAGTCAGGGAAAGAGGGGCAATTCACCAGCTCGAAGAACACCAGCCAGCACAGCCAAGTGGAAACAGCTCCAGGAGAATAAGAGGGGGCGCAACCGACGCACCCATGAGCAACAGAGACCACCTCGCAGTGTGTGAAACAAGCATACATATATAAAATACACACACGCCCGCACGCACACACCAGGCCAATCCATTCACACATGCCGACATCGATTCAGCAGTCCTCATACATGTGTATGTTGCAAACATTTAAACAAAAGCACAAAAACACTAGTTATACTAGTTGGAGAAATCTGTCACTGCTTTACCAGAGGAAGCACAATTACAGTGACATAATGGTAAAAAACATTCATGTGTATAGTTGTGGACTGATACACCTTCCTGTACATAGAAATGTTTCTAGAGTGTGTGAATCCCCTAAGACTCTTTACTCCTGGACTAAGAAAAGGGGAATTCCCGTTTTGAAACATCTGTTGTGGAGTGGTCGGAACGCTTCCATGGAAACCAAGATGATTTATTCAGGAATTTAGAGACTATTTAGTCAAATTCTTCCTGAAGGATTGTACCTGTTACAATGGTTCTGGATCAGACAATGTGGACTGCCTTCCAGCCTAAAAGGTAATTATAAAGAAAAATACTACGTGAACTGGAGTTTCGTCATTCTGATTCACAATGACAGTGTTATAGAAGTAACTATAGTGGACACTGTATAGGAAAATAACTGAATATCCATGCATACAAGGCGTGGTTGGCCAAAACGTAGGCATGTGTTGCTACCAGCCCGTCTGACTCTTGTAACCTTTTGATGTTAGGCTAATGATTTGTTGTATATTTCATAATAAACAACGCACCCAAATGGACTAAGAAGTCAAAATTTGTGGAAACTATTTGACCAAAAGTAAAAAAAATTCAAATATGTTGTGCATGATGTTTAATTGAATACTAAATTTTTTTTTTCTGAATTAAGTTGCATAGCAGAATTATTAAACACAGTTTCAAATTACAAGGGGTCTTAGGAATTTGACTTTTTGATTTCATTTAAAATAAAAGAAAATGTCTTGTGCCAACCGTTGCATCAAAGGTGCTATGTTTGGTTATTGCCACATCATCAAAAAAAAAAAAAAGTTTTTTATTTTTTAAGTTATTTTTATGCCTCATACAAATGTGCTCTTGCAGTCTATGTTGTAGCTTAGGCTGAAAGTGTAAATATATACAGTCAGACACCACATGACTATTTATTGCTGATTTTTAAAGGGTTACAGTTATTTTTGATATTGTACTGTTTTGAGCTCAAATGTAAACAAAAGTGACTGAAATATGACAAAGCACATGGATGGACCAATAATCTTTGCCTTTTTTTGTTGAACATATTGTTAACCCATTACTTCTAGGAACCCAGAAACATGCAACAATTTAGTTTAACGTTAAAAAAAAAAAATTTCTGTCACTGACCTCTATGTCTCTCTTTACTCTTCACATTTTCTCTGTAATGCCCCAAATGAATCTGTCTATATTTCTGTATTTGTATGAATGACTCATTCATGAAATTGCAAAATATTATGGAGCTATGAACAATTTGTTAGAATGCCATTAGATGTGAGACTCCTGTAGAAATGTGTAACCTAAACATTTGACTGACAGCCACTGAGTACGAACCGCATGTGCATTCGAGCCCTAGTGTATCTCCTTTACTGTCAGTGTTTTGTGTGTGATAACGTCCTTTCCATGAATATAAAAGATGTGAACATTTTTGTTTCATTTTAATATACAATAAAAATACCCACCCGTTTTCGTGCATTATAATGCTGTAATCTTTTGTAAAAAAAAAAAAAAAAAAAAAAAAAAATACCCCCCAGAACTGTATGATGTTTCAATGCAATACAAAGCGCTCCCAGTGTTTCTTGCTTCAGACATGTTTTGTCTGGTGGATATGGGGAAATCTAAGGGAGACAGGAGTTCTTATAACTGTCACTTTGTGTTTCTGGCATGTTTCAGTTGTCTAAATAAATATTTCCTCTATCATTATATGTTGGTCTTTTATGTTTCTATATTCCCAGGTTTCGTACCTTTGGTCCTGAAGGTATATGTGTGGTTATCTGTCCCATCAGCTGGAAGTCACTTCCACAAGCTTGATAGCCCATACTGGACACAGGGCTGGCCTGAGCACCTTCTCTTCTGCAACACCATATAGATATTAACAATCTGTTGTAACAGTACCTTTGAATGCCAGGTTCCACACAGATACTGTATACACTGACTCATTTTGCTGTAATAATGAGTTTTTGCAATTGTACCAGTCTGTTGGGGTCACTCCCAAGAGCCAGGTGTATAATTTGAGGGCGAGCATGGAGGGCCAATCAATAATAGATGGGAGAATTAGGCTAAAATCAACACTGGTTACATACTCTGTCAGATGTACTGCAGCGTGATCCACAGAAGCATCGTCAGTGGAGAACTGTAGGCCTACATGTGTAGATAAAGACAATGCATCCTGGTGCGCTCTACACTTCTCCCAGCCTTACAGAGAGGCAACTATTGTTAGAATTTCATTCTTTGCAAGGGGAAAACTCCACAGCATGCCCTGAAGGAGGAGAAAAATGTGAGTTGGACCACTTCCTTTGTGTTATGCCTGAAACAGAAAATTTCTTCGATGCTGGCAGCAGACTAAGGGGCACCAAGCAAAACCTTACTCCTGGACCTGGAGAGGTCTGTCTGCTATCAAGAAGCTTCATGCCAATGAAGTAACAGTAACAGTCAACAAAAAAGTCAAGTGGCTCTTTGTGTAGATGCCATTTAGTTCGATTGGTACCACGTGTGATCCGAAGTTCTGTCTGCTTTTGTGAATGCCCACATACACGGACCCTGGCTCTGCAGGAGTCCTAAAGCAGCATGTGCATACATTTTGAACACCCTGGGTGCTAAAAGTTAAGGACCTTGAGTTAGTTTGTCATTCGGTGGACATAAAGTAACCCTTTTTTTTTCACAACAATTGGAGTCATGTTTTTTCACCACTCTCATCACATTTGGAAGAGCAGTTATTTCAAACAGATTTGTTTACACTATCTTAAGTATCTTAAATTTTAAAATGCATCTTGGGCGATCGGATCACAAGTGGACAGCTGAGACTCATTGCCTGTGTCTGTCATGCATCTCCAAGGTGTCTTCCATTTGTGTTCAGATTATGTTACTGCCTATGTTACTTCCATTAGAAGGTCAAACGGCCCCACACACAGTTATTACGTCAGTATCTGTTGCATGGGCTAGCTAAGAAGAAGAATCTGGTTTCACTTACAATCCAACCAAGTACATCAGTGCTCCTGATTTTTTTCAAACGCTGGCATGCTGTCACCAAAACAACCACCACATCCTGCACTGATGACATATTTCCCTGTTATGTCCTTGTCTGGGTCGCATCGAGATGCATTAGAATTCACATTTCAAAAGAAGTGTAGTCAAAAACATCCCAGATCACCTCGACAAGTAGTTCGAGCGATCGGATCACAATCTGTCTTGGTGGTCATTTACACTCTTACACTATTTAGCTCTGTCCACTTGTGATCCGGTCACCCAAGATGCATTTTAAAACCAAGAGAATACAGGGTCATAGGTTTTTTTCATACAAAATGGGGTGGATACTGCTTTTTGTTTCTGGAATCTGAAAATAGCTTGCACAGAACCCTGTCATTCAATCTGGTTTAGGTACTATCTCTGTTTTGCACGCTTTGTGGGTTGGACACATGTCTTTGGAGTTGGTCAACAGTGAAACTGAAACCAACACCCCTGAAAACCAACATTGTAGCAATAATGTGACAAGAGACATGGGCACCTGCTGCTGCGTATCTAAATTGTATGTCAGACAGAAGGGGGCATTGATGTAGTGCAGGGGTGTTCAAAGTCCAGCTCCGGGGCCAAATGCAGCCCGTAGACTTCTCTACTAGAATCTAAGATTGGTGGCCCATCAGCGAAAACATTGCAAATTTGCTTTCATCTGATGGTAGCAGCAGCCTTAGCTAAAATACTGGAGCTTTTTTTCTCTGACAACACATGCAAATTAATTTACAGAAGGATATTTAATCTTGGCTACAGACAAAAAATATGCTATGTCTAGATAAGGACAGCACAGTTTGTGTTGTTTCTGTGTAATTTTCCATCCAGATCATTGTTGAGATTTAGCACAATATTTGTTTAAGTCGTCACAGCACAAAAATGTGTTGATTTTTAACACATTAGGTTTAAGAATGCAGTGAGGCCATTAGTATCTCTAGTACATTTACCACTGCAGCTAGCATATGTGTAATTTTATCTGGTCATAAATTTAATGCACTTTTAAACAGACACAAGAGGTTGCTAATGAAATTGGTGGATTACATTCTGGCTGCCACAGTGTTCCAACAGCGGGCTATCAACATGCTCCACCAGGGTGAGCTCATTAATCAAGATCTGAGGGTCAGAGTCACTAAGATTAGATCAGTGTTTGTCTCTAAATGTGAGGCTGCTGTATTAGGCTACCCCAAACACTCATTTGATGGTGTAAATTTTACAGTCAATTTTGCAGTAGTTTTTTTTTAATCCATTTTTATCCTTTTATGTTCTCTTAACTTCTGATTGTTTACATTTTTTGGCTGATTCTGTATTATATATATATATATTCTTATTTTCTCCTAATTCCTGATTGCTTACATTGTGTATATTATTACATTACATTTTTTGTAAAGCACTTTGAACTGTAGTCAAATGTAAGAAAGTTAATCAAACATTGGTCAAAAGTAAATAGTTATTATTATTATTATTATTATTATTATTATTATTATTATTATTATTATTATGTAACAAAACAGAAGCAATTTGAGAGCTAGTATTTTAGTGTCACAGTCACCAAATTCATGCCCTCAATTGCTGGCAAGACGATGGGGAAAATTATGAACATGATGTAGCAGGAAGCACAAGGTCATAGTCATTATGTAACTTTGTTATTTGTGATAAGTTGATCTTGAGGCCTTTTCTCCTTTTGGACTGGGCTTCTGTCCATCAAGCTGTGGCTTCAGAAATAAATCAAGAACACCATAAAATATATCAGTTTATACAACAGTTCATTCTGGTTCACTAAACTGATTGGTCAAGGAGTGTTACAAGACTGCTTATATTTAGTATAAGTACATTGGGAAGTTTCAAAGCAAATAAATTTACTATTAATGATATTAAATGATGGTGCAGTGGTTAGCACTGTCGCCTCCTAGCAAGAAGGTTCTGGGTTCAACCCTGGTGGCCGACTGCGGCCTTTCTGTGTGGAGTTTGCATGATCCCCCTGTGTCTGTGTGGGTTTCCAAAAGTTACTATGGTTTTCACCCACAGTCCAAAGACATGCGGATTAGGTTAACTGGCTTCTCTAAATTGCCTATAGATGTGAATGTGAGTGTAAATGGTTGTTCATCTCTCTGTGTTAGCCCTGTGATAGACTGGTGACCAGCCCAGGGTGACCAGCCCAACCTGAAGTCAGATGGGATTGGCTCCAGCTTCCCCTCAACCCTGAGCAGTACAGTTAATGGATGGCTTCAAAAAAGAGTGAGTCTCTGTTATTCCACTAGGGGGCAAACTAGACCAATACCAATAAATATACCCTTTGACTTGAAAATATGAAAGCTCATCAGATGAAAATGAAAAGGAAGAAGGAAAGCCATTTCCCCTGGAAGCACATTTTAACGAATGTAAAGACCATTGTGAGCTAGTTAGCCAGCTTGGTGACGGACTATAAAGTGAGTGCAATGTCTTCAGGATCTATTTCTAAGATCCTGAGGCCAGACAACATTCTGTATAACCACACTCTTTCTCATGTGATATTTCTTAATAATAAGAAGACCTATATATAAAGTAACTAAAATGTCTTCATACAAACCCAAAGTCCAAAATGGTGTTTTCACCCTTTACAAGAACGTTATACCCTATAAAGTTAGTGAAAGCCATTTCAAGTTACATTTAGTAGATAATACATTATATAGAGCCTTTTGGGATTCAGCTATAGCTTCTGGTATCAGTAAAAATGAAATACACTTGCCTCAAAGCCATTATATTGCAATAACTTGAGTAACAAGCATCAGTTTCTCCAAGGACAAAGGCAGTCGTTGAGGTAAACAGGGACATTCATAATAAAGGTAAAATTAAGATATACTTCCATCTAGTGGTTATTATTAAAATTACAGGAGGAGGTATTTCACCCTGAGTTTTACCACTTCTAGTTCTACCTTAGTCCTTCAACAGATTTAGTGTTTTAGTGCTGTTTTACATGATGGAGGCAAGACTCTTCAGTTACTCCAATCTCCATCAGCTCCAGTCAAGTAATGAATGCTGAATCTACTCAGAGGTTCCCATTTTCAGCCAATTTACTTTTTATTATTTCCAGATAAAAATGAGTGCAAAAATGGCTCGAATTTAATCTACTTTAAATTAAAATAAGAAAGAAAGAAAGAAAGAAAGAAAGAAAGAAAGAAAAGTGAACGTCTCGTTTGGCCATGATGCAGTAACTGCACTTCACCACTAGGTGGTAGGCAATGACCTGAAATATCACCTCTCTGGCATTTTTCTGCATTGTGTAGTGTTACATCCTTTTACTGAAATGTACTTAATAGGGATAATATGTTAAGAATCAACACAAAACAGGCCATGATATGCAAGTGGGGGAAGTTGTTGCAAAATTCTTAACAAATAAAACATGTAATAATTGTGATGTCATACATGCTTGCCCCTGTGAAACCACTAAATTAGTTCAGTTCCTATCAGAAATCACATTACACTGACCAAAAGCAAAAACTTGAATATGTTAGAATGGTCCAGTTAGAACCCAGAGAATCTGTGGCAAGACTTGAAATTTGCTGTTAATCAATGATCTACATTCAATCTGACAAAATGTGAACAAATTTGTCAAGAACAATGGAAAAACCTTTGGTTTACCAGTAGGTTAGATTATTACAATGCCTTACTGTCAGAATGTTCCAGTAGCTGCATAAACAAGCTCCAGTTAGTCCAGAATGCAGCAGCAAGTGTCCTTATTAGAACAAGAAGATATGAGAATGTCACCCCTATCTTATCTACACTGCATTGGTTCCCAATCAAATTTTGCACTGATTATAAAATACTACTGTTGACCTAAGCACTGTAAATGGTCTCACACCTTAGTATCTGAGTGAACTTCTGGTCCTTTATGACCCCCACGCCTACTTAGATCCAAAGGTGCAGGCTGTTTGTTGGTACCTTGAATAGTGAAGGCTACAGCAGGGTTTTTTCTTCAGTCAGAATTTATATACTCTGTGAAGCTGTTCTGTTTTTAAAAGCAACATGCAAATAAAATTGAATTGAATTGAATAAAAAAAAAATCTAAATCCAGATGTGCAAAGCTGATAGAGACATACCCCAGCTATAATTTCCTTAGTGTATTAACACAAGGGGTGAACATGTATATAAATAACACATGTCTGCTTTTGTGTTAAATAAACCTTACATTTTTTAAAAATAAAAAATACATTTTTGCACCTTTAAATATATATCTAACCCCTAGATATATTGTGTAAATCAAATGGTAAATATTCCAGGTTGTAGCACTACATAAGATAAGATACATAAGTTCAAGCAGATAAATACTTATGAAGACATTGTGAATGAACTGTATATGACCATAGACATAGAAAATCCCTATTTTCTATATCTATGATGATGCATAACATGTTGTTAGAAATATTGGTCTTCACAGTACTGAATAATGAGCACTTCACATTTTTGTTATGCTTCATTCTGTGAGAGTTCTGGAACCTTTAGGTTTTCTGTGTTTTGATATATTGTTGAATTTGCATGGGAAAGTCTGAATTGGTCCAATATTGTGAGACACAGTGACACATTACTAGTTCACATCATGGTGTAATGTGTTGCGAACCATGTTGTGTTTGTGATGTATGTGCAGTTTTGCTCAAAATATGCAGCTCTTCTGTATAACAGAGACAGGAAACCACCAGAAGCCTGTTCAAATCCGATAACTACATGTGAATTGTGTACATTTGTGCTGTGTTTGTAGGTCCTATCATGAATACATGCCTGTGTTGTTGTACATGTGTGCATGAATATGTCGATCGCAAATCAAAAGAGACATCAGACTCTCTGACTCACACTGCAGCCCAGAAGATTCTGAGTAAAGGGATAAACTAGGCAAATAAGAAGATTCAGGTCAGTCTGAAGAAAAGCAAGCCTCCCCCTCTCTCTCTTCCTCTCTCTGTCCCTCTTTCTCTCTCCCTCTTACCTTCACTTTCTCTCTCCACCTCTCTGCTTCCAGCTGAAGTAAGTACAAATGGATTATAATTGCTGACCAGGCCAGATGATGTTTTTGCTGACATCCAATTATTTTTGCAGCCCAAATAACAGACTGCACAACTGCACAGGTCTACCTTGAAACCATGCATGCACACACACTCACACACTCACATTCACTCACTCATTCCACTGATTGCACAAAATTTCTGTTAAACACCTCATAATTACAGACCCCAGGTGGCTAGAAATGCCAGGTAACCATAGTAACCCTGGACTGGGTTATAGCATGATGGCCTGACAGACAGATTCAGGAAAGCAGCTATATAACTGGGGCAGAGTGATGGCCACCTCACAGCTCCAGAATCAATGTCGAGTTTCACCCAGATCCACAGGGATTTATTCCAGGTCTTCAGATTTCCTCCCACCTCCCAAAAACATGCCAGTAGATCAATTAGTGGCTCTAAAATTGCCACGATATGTGAATGTGAGGGAGAAAGATGAACTGCAATGGACTGGCAACTGGCAGGGTGAATTCCAGCCTCACACCTAATGTTCCCAGGATAAATCCTGGATCACTGTGACCTTGACCAGAATAAAGTGATTACCCAAGATGAAAGAGTGAATGAGTTTATACATTATACACTCATTGGCTGCCTTAATAGGAACACCTATACACATATTCATTTATGGAAATATCCAGTCAGTCAATCATGTTGCAGCAGTGTAGCGCATAAAACTGTCCTGTTTGGTGAACCTGTGTTCTTGGCTGAAAGAGGAACATGATGCAGTCTTTTGCTGTTGTAGGCAAACTCAAGATTGTGTTGTGATCCTTTTCTATGCACCACACTTGTAAAGAGTGGTTATTTGATTTTCTGCAGGCTTTCTGTCAGCTTGAACCAGTCTGGACTTTCTTTTCTGACTTCTGTCATCAATAAGGTGTTTTTTCAGATAGAACCCCCACTCACTGGATGTTTCCAGTTTTACCTCAATATTCTGTGTAAACTTTACAGGCTCATGGATGTGAACATCCCAGGATGTCAGCTCTTTATGAAATATTCAAATATCTGGCACTAACAACCATGCCCCAGTCAAAGTCACTGTGATCACATATTCTTCTATTCTGATTTTTGATGTGATCATGAAATCATGATCTGCATCTGCATGATTTTATGCATTGTTCTGATGGCACATGAATAGCCAATTGGATTAATGAGCATTAATGAGCAGATGTATAGGTGTTCATGTTAAAGTGGCCAAGGAGCATATAACTTGCTCATAATACTGCGTGTGTGTGTGTGTGTGTGTGTGTGTGTGTGTGTGTGTGTGTGTGTGTGTGTGTGTGTGTGTGTGTGATAATGTGACTCAGCACTTCACTGCTCTTCTATGTTGATGGATATTACACCCAATCCACAGCACAATTATATCCCTTCCTCTGTCCTAGCCCTCTCCCTTTTCTTTGCCTTATTTCACTGTCCTCACTATTTTTAAACATATTGCATACAGCTCTACTGCCATTTCCTCCTAAATTTGTAGGTAGAATATTGAGCATAGTAGGATGTTGGTAAGTGCCTACCTTTCATGGTAGTGCCAAAGGGGTGAGAACTACACTACCTACCATCCTCAGCATGTCAGATGTCATTAATCACACACACACCTGTTTCCTGTTTCACCCTGATTAGAACCACTGTTTAAATTCTTGATTTCAGTGTCTCATTGTCAAGCTTTTGTTGTAGTTATTGTTTGGTGTGTGCCACAGAATCGCTTATAGACTGTATGTTCTTTGCTCCGTATCCACAGCTCATGTTTATGGTCCTTGTTTACATGCCTTTGATTGATTTGTTTTGTACTACTTAGGCTAATAAATGATCTGCACTTGCATCCACCGCAGTGTGTTGCAGCTGCTAAGTAGCTTTCTAGGTAGATTGCTTTTTCAGCCACTATTTACACATTGATATGTATTGATCCAGTCCGAAGTCAGTTGCTCACTGAAGTGCTTATTTTGGCCAAAATGCATTGCATGTGTCTTTCTCAGTGTAAGCAAACAACATCATAGCTGACATAGCTAGCTATTATGTAGCATTAGTTAGCTAGATGTATGATTACTCTGAAGGGTGTTCCAAATGCAATGTCTGCCAAGGTTTCTTTTTCCATTAAAATGCTGGTGAGACATATTGTACCCTCAAAGAATGTGGCTATTAAGCCAGTTGAAACAAATGTAAGTGGCACACAGTTACTCAGCTTTGTCCCTTTTTCCTTAACATAAAATCACCACCTTTTGTCACCTGAACTGCCTCAAAAATGTCTGCTACTGAATTGTTAATTTTGTCATTGAGTTAGCATCCAATTTTGACCTACTGCATGACATTATGTGAACCTGTTCTGGTAACTTTATGAATGTTACAGACAAGTCAATATATATATATATGTTTTCAAATAATGTTGCAAATGTCATTGATTATAAAGCATTCAACATGCTTATTTGGTCCTGTGTTGATCTTATGTAATGTAAGCCTGTTTGTAATAGTAGAAGGTTGGTGGAATATTGTCGGAAGGATGTCGGAAAGGACACTTAATTCAATTAAATTGTAATTAAAAGAGCAAACAAAGATCACAAGGGCAGAAAATCCCTGAAATTAAATGAAGAAGAAACCCAGTGAGGGACCAGTCTCAAAAGGGAGCTCATCCTCTTCTGGTGGCACTGGATAATGGGATTAGAAATCATTTCAGTATACAGATGTAGAAGAGTAAAGGCACACAGTGTGTTGAACAAATTTTTCAGTATGAGCAGATTATGAATAAGAGTCCTGCGATGAGCACAGGAAAGTGTTTATGACTATAGCAGCTCTGTAAATCCGCAGAATTTGTTAAATATGCCCAAATTCTATGACCCCTGTCAACTGATCTGCCTCTTGCTTTTCCTATTTATTTTCAATTTATGTCCATTTGTTAAGAGGACAGAATTGTGTGATATCCCTCCCCATTGCTCCCAGCTAGCACACACTCAGTTGTCTTGCACATTGTTCTGTGCTATGATGGTAATCTGCAAGGTTTTATAAGTTGATCAATCAGTGGAGGTAAACAAATGGAGGAAGTAATGGCTAAAATACAGAGAAGGAAGAACATACAAGTTTTTCTTCCAGACAGTAAGTAACCAGATACCTGAATAAGTAACGTTAGCTTAGCATATAAGGCAATAGGTAACGTTTCGGGTAACTGTTACTAGCAGTCTGGTAAACAAACCTGTCAGAACCTAGTTGAGTGAAATGATGTATGTCTCCAAGTTTTGGGGTCATTTATGTAGATGATGGGCCACCTCTACCCCTCCTGCCAAGGAACTGAAGAGTGGAGGGGCAGTTACAATCGCAGTTTATTCCTTTAAATGTGACTTCAAAAGGCCAATGTAGTTCTCAAAACTATGTTCTAATACATAAATGCTGTTGAATTGTTACAAATGCACTTTTAAAAATTCTGGGGGAGGGGGAAGGCTCTCATTTGGACAGCCTCTAACCCCCAATGTTTATATTTATAATACCCCCAATTTCACCAAGACTTTAGGGCTGTGTGTGTGCGTGCGCGTGTGTGTACGTGCATGCGTGTGTGTGTGTGTGTGTATGTGACTGAGCATGAGTGCTTTTCCTGTCCCTCTTTCCTTGAACTCTCTCATTGGCTGTTGGATCTTAAGAAAGCAGATTAGGCCTGGGTGAATTAAATGGGTTGTGTCCTATCGCTAAGGTGAACTGCAACAGGGACGAAGAGACACACGCTTCACTGTTCCTTTAAGAGACTATTTTATTCGGGCAATTTTCAGTTGTCATCAGCAGCAGAGCGTGACATTAAAGGTGGAATCAGGAGTGTGGAACTGTTGACAGGGGTCTGCGAGGATCAGAGAGACTAATACACCACAAATGAAACACCAAATCAGGAAGGCTAAGCTGATGGAAACTTGTCCACACACTGTTACATCTATATGGAAGAGACATCTAACATTGTGAAGGTATGTGACCTCAAAGTATTAAACTTCATATTCTCTCTTTGTACTTTTGCTTATAACATATTCTTGTATACATTGTTTCCGTAGATATATGTGAGTCATTGTGTTGGTGTATGTTCAGGTTGTATGCACTGTAAGTATTTCTGCATTTTTACGTTGACACCCTGAAACATGAACAGAGATGTACTGTATAATTCACCAGAACATTTAATGTTAGTGTGTTTGTCTCAGTGTTCCACAACTGAATTAATCCATAAAAGTTAATATTAAACTATTTCTGCTTCATTGTCCGCCTCACATAATATTCAGGCTATAGAGGTGCATATTCAAATTTTAATGAAGGTCATGGTGTGTGTGAGATCAGGTGTCAGGCTTCAGTTACACACTTCTCATGAACTGCAGCTGTTTTGCACTTACAATATACACCAAATATGTCAGACAGACATATATGTGGTAACTGTGGTTGCCTTTTTATACAGCAGTTTGGTTTTGTGTTTCCAATTAAGAACATAAAAAGAACTATAGTATTGCACCACTGTTCAGCCATCATTGAGTATATGTCTGTCTTTCAGTCACCATTGTAGAGTGAGAGAGACAGAGAGCGTGAGAGATGGACAGAGAGATGAAGAGAAAGAACACCATGCAGTTGTTTCTCTGATAGTATTTCTTGTGCTAACAGTAGATAATGCTAATGGGCAGCTTAGCCTGACGTTAATACGGTTAGACCTCTTTAACTGATGGGCTAAGGTTATTCTTGCTCTCTAACAGAGATAAGGGCCAGTGGGATGTTCTCAACCCGGACACAGAAAGAACAAGTTAACCCTTGAGCTTTAAAAAATGTCCTCAATCATCCATCTAATAAGTGATATGGATTGAGTTACATTTTCTCTTGGTGATATTTAGCGTCAGACAAGGTCTGCATTTGTGTGATGGAGATGCATCTGGCATTTCCAAGGGGTTTGTCAGGCATGTGTTCATGCACGAATGAATGTGCAGATGACATTGAATGTGTCTGCATGTCAACAATGATGATGCATCATGGGGAAATGAAATCCTTTTAGAGAAAAATACATATATTCTTCCCAGAGATATACTGTCTGAGTTATGGTTTCTCAAACAAAGCTGCTGTCACCATGAACTTTTCACTCTTACCTAATATCTAATAATACTTTACATAACCATTGTGTTTAACCGATCAGGGCTATATGACACCTACATAAGGGCTTCATAACCACTGAGATACCTTCAGAAATATTAATAAACACTTATTCCAGTAGGTGTCAGGTGTCATAAAGACTGCATAGATCATCAAGGGACATGGCGCTTCGGTTAAAACAAGGCTGCATCATGAACATTTCCGGCCTGACTTATGTTAGACTTCTGGCCAAACATCAAAACCAAACTCAAGAGAGAATCAATATACTACTCACTTTGGGGTATCATGGCACCCTTTCAAGTGTTCATTAAAATATAATAAATAATACAGTTTATACAGTACCATTGCATTCTTGATTTTGATTGTCAAAAGGTGTTGATTAATTATCTTATAAGAGCAGCTCAGACAGTAGTTCCAGCTGCAAAGCAAATCACAGGTTTATATTAAGTGCTTGTTCTGATACGTTATTGTTTCTATAGTAACATTAAGTGTAACTATAAAAGGATAAAACCTATAATGTATCATTATGTATTATTTGAAAATTTGTGAACATTGGCCAAATGCTATAATATAAGAGGAATAAATCACTTAGGATTAGCATTTGAAGTGGTAATAGAACGTGTCAACCCACCATTGATCATGCTCAGTCATGTTTTGTCCCTTACTTAACTCACTTTTTTGTTACAGGTATTCATAAAAATCTTCAGATGATACTCTATATTAAGTCAACAACAGTGTCATAACACAACCTTATGTCAGCTTGCGCTGCTTATCTCAGGTGTGTGACACTGAGTTATTTACATCAAAATGGATAAAAGCTGTCTTTACTTATGTATTTACTTAAGTTATGTATAAAACTTGTGTTTTCACTTAGAGGACTTAAATAATCAAACTTCTTCTTCTGCTTCTAGTGAGAGTTGACTTCCACCATCATTTTAAGTTCACCCAGGCTTATTTGAGGTTTTAATACAGTGTAGTAGATATACAGGCACACAGGTTTGATACAGTATTTAACACTAGGATGCCTGTAAATACGTACCAAGTTCCTTGGGATTGTATAGACTCTTAGGCTCCTCCATAGACATAATCCGTTCTGCAGTGGAGATCAATAAGGAGCTGAGCCTAAAGAATCTTCAGACCTTGAGGAAGTTTGTGGGTATTTTTCAAGGTATTGCTGCTTACCAGCAACATTGTATTTATATTCATTGTTTTTTATATATCTTTGATAGATTTATATTATATATATTATTATTATATTATATATATTATATAGTTCTAACATCCATGTTAAGTGAACGAGAGTCTAAGCTCTGTCTGAAATCATACACTCATGCAAGCCTTCATTTTAGTAGTGTAGTGTAGCATGTGTAGTAATGTGTAGCATTCTGGGAAAACCCTTTATGTGATGAACTTTTGACATTTTCTACTGAATATATGAGAGAGAGAGAAAGAGAGAGAGCAAGAGAGTGAGATAAAGAAAGAGAGAGAGAGAGAGAGAGAGAGAGAGTTTTTTACATATGAAAACTACACACTTACCTAAACGGAAATATGTTTCTTTTTTGTATGTATCTATCATTTTAAGTTCTGCTGAC
>JAQQZR010000004.1:5780843-5792029 GCA_030068235.1 Notoglanidium macrostoma | reverse complement strand
TTTGTCTGTGTTGGCCCTGTGGTGGACTGGCGACCTGCCCAGGGTGTACCCCGCCTCTCGCCCGAAACGACTGCTGGAAATGGCTCCAGCTTCCCCGCCACCCAGGATGGATGGATGTATTCCATTGTCTACAGTATGTCATCTGTAAACTGGATAAATCTAGATAAATATTACTATGATATTCAAAGACTGAACAATAGGCTGAATTGTTGGTAGCACTTTCTATAAAACATACAATGGACTGGTGTCACCCAACATTTCCAGGATAAACTCCAGATTTACGGCAACCCTGACCAGGATAAAGTGATTACTGAAAGTAATCATCCATCCATCCATCCTTTTTCTATGCCACTTATCCGTTGCGGGGCATGAGGGAAGCTGGACCCAACCCCAGATGATTTCAGGCGAGAGGCAGGGTACACCTTGGACAGGTCGTACCTATCTATTGCAGGGCTAACACAGAGACAGACAGCCATTCAAACTCACATTATTATTATTATTATTATAGTTAGGTGCTTAACACTTTATTAAGGATTACTATAGGAGATCATAACATGAGGTTGCATAATTATATTATATGTACAAAGGAACACTGTAGTCACCAGTGTTTTTATGTGCAATAACAGAGGCTCTGGTAGAGTCTGTACTGCAACTTATAATGTATTATAACATGCACCTCCCAAATTGGTTTCTCAAGTTGTACTCCATTGTTTATTAGTATATATATAAAACACATAATAAAGCACTGTGTCTTGTCATTTCATGTTTAGCTAATGTACGTTTTTTTTAGACTTCTTTTAAATGTGAATGAAATTTTGTCTGAGAAAATAAACATACAATTTTAAACAAGCAATACAGTTACTACATCAGACCCTGTACATTAGAACATTAATATGCACAATATTCTATTAAAAAGATATTATAATGCTTCGTATACCCTGACATTTTAAACTCATACAAGCATGATCTTGATAATGTTAATAAGTTTACACTGTTATTTTGCACCTCATCTAGAATGACACTCTGTTAGCTCTATGAATACCTGACCTCCAATCCACCGATTGGAAATGTAATCTTCTGTGTATTATATTTTAATGAGGGGAAATTTGAACAGGCTCTGTTTATAAAATTGCTTATGGTTGTAGTGTATTGTCTGTTTTCAGTTGCTTTTACCTGTTACCATTTCTGTTTTTTTTCTCAGGGTAAAGAGTGGCTATGTCTAAATTGCCAAATGCAACGGGCAATGGGGGGCATGGAATCTCCTGGCCCTCCAATGATGAAACAACCTCCCAAGCAAGGCTCAGCGCCTCCATCCCCTCAGAAGAAGGAACCACCTGCTGGGTTGCCCTCGAAGGATGAACCAGGGAAAAAGCCCCCAGTACTGACCAAGCAGCAAAGCATGTCCGATGCAGGAAAAGGAGCCACTCCTCCTTCGACTCCCAAACAGAAGACTCCTGGTCCAGGGGCACAACAGAAACCCCCTAAAGGGATGGAGGAAGCACAACTTGGACTAAAACCTGGACAGCAGCCACCCCCACTTCAGAAAGCTGAACAGAGTCCAATGGGTAGTCCCCAGCCCTCTCCTGCAAAAACCACCCAGAAGCAGGATGGAGGTGGCTTTTTTGGAGGCTTTGGTCTTGGAGGGTTGACAGACATGACAAAACCCCCTGCAGAGTCAGTTACAGGGAAATTGTTCAGTGGTTTTGGCAGTTCATCCAAACCACAAGGTGGCACTGCAGCACAAGTGAGTGACTCTGTTACTGGGAAGCTTTTTAGTGGGTTTAGCGGATTGACTGAAACACCCAAGCCACCTGTGGCCACTTCTCAGGCCACTGAGGGTGTGTCTGGAAAGATGTTTGGGTTTGGTTCATCAATCCTTAGCTCAGCCACCAACCTCATCACTGGGGAAGAACAAAAGTCTCCTCCAGAGTCATTGCCTGACTCCCCCATTGACTCTGGAGCAAAATCTCCTTCAGGCTCTCCTCCAGATTCTGAATCCCCCCCAGACACCCCACCAGTCTATTCCAAAGAGACCACTTCTCCCAAACCTGGGTTCACTGATGGAAAGACCCTGGCAGAAAAACCCACCTTGGAGGCTGCAAAAACAGAAGAGCCTCAGACCATATCCAACTGTCCACTCTGTAAAGTAGAACTGAACACGGGATCAGGAGATGTGCCCAATTACAGCATCTGTACAGAGTGCCAGAAAACTGTGTGCAACCTTTGTGGTTTCAACCCCATGCCACATATATCAGAGGTAAGTGGTATGCTCTTTATTAAAAATGGCATTTCACTTGCAAAGTCCTAACAGTTAGCACAAGTCAAGTTGTATGAAAAGTTAGAGGGGTGGGGCTACCATTGGTATGTTTTCTTACAACAGTACAGCAGATGTTTGGTCAAATTTCTCATGAGAACCTGAGACTTCCCACCAACTTTTAGGCCTGTCATTTTTGCAAAGACTGACAATGCAAAGAAATAAAGAAAGAAATAAGTACCCTCTTAGAAAAAGGGTTCCTTTGGGGCAATTTCCATAGTGAAGGGTTCTTTGCATTCTAAAGAAGATTCACTTGGAAACACTTGACAGAGAAACACTATGTTGAAGAGTCTATAACAGCTTGCTCAGAGGGACAAAAAAGAACTCTTAAGGGGGATGGATGGAAACGTTTTGCTATTAGAACAGATGGTAGTCAACTTGATTGCACCAATGACACCAATGCAAAGCCCTGGTAGTGGTAAACTGTACCTTAAGAATACTCATACATACCAATGATTTTGTGCCATCTTCTTCACATACATTTACATTTCTGAAAGAAAGTCTGTGATGTGCATAACGTAACCACACCTCAGTTTGATTTTTTTTTTTAACCCTAGATTGCGGTCACATAACACACCTTCTGGCAGCTCCACCCATGCTCCATACTCTTCATTGAAACATGAAGTCACAATGCACATTGGGTAGTGTTTATTGTGCTAGCATGTACTGGGATTTTGATCTTGTTGCTTAGACGTACTTGTTGTAATCCTGCTAAACTATTTCAGGTGTGTTAATCAGATTAGCCCTAAGCATGACCATCCTGCTATACCTCACATGGCCAGTACTGTGACTTGATTCCTATGACTGCTACCACTGCTCTCAGTGTAGTTGATGGCCAAGGGGGATATTTATTGTGTGCCAGCTTAATCATTTGACTTTACATAGTGAAAGTCTGTGGTGAGGGTGAAGCTAATTGTCAGTTCCGATATGCCTCAATTTAAATAAAAAGACTGGAACGTTCCCTTACAAGATTGCTGGCTTTTGGTATGGAACATACTGTTGTTATTGCATTGCTAGTTATAGGAACAAACTGATCATCATTTTAGACATATTCCCTCCTCCCGTGCCTGAGTGCTTGTCTGAACTGATTGTTTATGTGAATATGGTTGTGATGTGCTTTGCCTGAGGCACGGAGCTTGATAAATTGGATAATTTGCAATGGTGTGGACTGGGCACTCAGCATATTATCCTACAGTTGTCAAATCATCTTGCTGAAAATTGGCGCAATAATGTGATTGCACACAAGACAAAAACATACATTTTTCACTTTTTGGTAAGTTGGTGTTGTATGAAGTGCCTGTGTGCATATGTCTCTGCGTATGTGTTAGTCTGTAATCCTTTCTAGCTAACAGGATTTAAAATGTAGCAGAATGCCTAGAGGATTTTTGAGAGCGGAACATTTCTTAATCTGTCCATATTTGTTTTATACTGAGATGACAAGATTTACCTTTAGTCCCATTTGCTTTCCCCTTTTGTGTCTTACTCCTCATTGTCTACCCAGAGGCACCACTCATCCGCTCCTGTGGGTTTTGCCCTTAATAGGACCACAAAGCCTTTTCTCCCTTTCTCCTCTGTTGATATATCTGATTACAGAATAAGCACATTCTAAGAATTGCCTTTATTCTGAGATAACAACCGATTTATACTCATTTCTCACCATTTTAACTGCTTGTCTACTGCTAGCTTTGAGCTAAGTGTTTTGAGATGCTCCCTCAGCTGAACAGGCTGTGTACTTGTGGAAGGCTGAGCAGCCTAATGGCCCGTTCAGTCGCGTTTTAGTGCCTCGCCCCCTTGATGGAGGGAGCGTGTGCCAATTGCATGCCTTCACTGCTGCTGCTCCTCCATGGCGACAGTGCATAGCAACACTGCCATGTCCCCCATAGTAGTCAGTTATGAAACGCTGTTCAGACAGCCATTGCATAACAGGAGAGCACATTAGAACTGAGTGCTAGTCTCTTTCAGATAAACAGTGATTGCTTTTTCAACTGCTGCCCTTCTACAATTTACATTCAATTCTATATCTGCCTACTTCTCCTACATTCACACTACACTGTAAAAACTTTCTGTCGATTTTACAGTACAGTAATTAACTGGCAATCTGTGGAATATTTTTACAGTAAAGTGTTATAATATTTACATAGGATAAAGTTACACATAATCCAGTACATTTGGCTGATGGAGGATACAACTTAGCTGAAGGTTAACAAGGTTGACCGTTAAGGACCCAACCAAATTCAGTATGGTGGTGCTAGGATTCAAATATACAACCGTCTGATCTGTAACTCAAAGCCTTAACCACTAACCCACCACATCTCACTCAATTAACATGCATTAGGCTTTTTTTTTTTTGTCAAATGATGCCTCATACACTAGTGACCAGTCAGAAAATCAGGTGTCATTGCTTCCATGCATTGGAGTGTTGATGATTTCACAGCAGTCCCACATAGAGCTGGACCAAGATTTAGATCCATCTCCCAGGGTGTGTTTGCCATCTGCTCCTGGCTTTGAATCAGTATCAGGCCACCTGATGTGTTGTATCTCTCCCATTCCCTTGTACCTTCACTCACATGAAATTTATTTCATTTCTACAATAACTCTCGTCTCTACTGACTTGTTTTTTCATCTTATTATTTTTTTCCTGACTTTATAACATCAATAATATTTGATGATAACCAGGATAAGTGCTAGCTTCCTAACATTTGATTCCTAGCTAGCTAATACATTTTATGCTAGTTTTAAATAAGTAATACATAGCCACAGGTAGCAGTCGTTATTTAAATACTAATTGAAATACAAAATATAACCAAATTTCTATTAAAAAAAAACTGTATGTTCTGACTAATAATGAGCTGGACTATCATTACATCCTTCACTTATAGACTGTAATCACGGACAAGAGGTAGGGTTTAAAAAGCTAGCTTATAACTCTTCTAACATAAGTTCTACTACTTAGATAGCAAACATGGGTTGCTAACTACTGTAAAATGTCTTCGATTAGATTCTTTTGTTAGGATTTTTACTTTTTCATATGTATTTAACTGTATATTTAGTGTTAATGGGTTAAGGCAGCAGTACAGCTGTGATTTCAGTTGCTGTGATTTTTATGGTAATAAGATCATATGTAGTCTGTCATGTAAAATTATAACTATAGTTTTGCACAGTACTCTGAAGGCAGTGTATTATTATAAATTTTTTTTTTACAGTGCACACCAGCCATGCGCAGCTTTATCTACATCCACAGCAATTCACTTTCTGTGAATTCTGTGTGTTTCTTCTGTTTGTGTGTTTCTTTGTTGTGATGCTTCTATCCTCTATGGTTCCACCCACATCCTCATCCACTGTGACCCATCCGCCTCCTGCTCAGGGCTGCCTGCTTTTCTATGGGCACTCTTGCATATGGAGTGTTTAGTCAGTCTGAATCAAACTCTGGGGCATTTACCCACTCTGTGTAGATTGTCAGGAGCAGGTGTGAACACAGTCTGGTGCGGACTAACACAACCAGTCTGAGAAAGGAGTGAGACCCTGATTCAGCCCGACTACAGGAAGTGAGTCGAACATGCTGTGGGTTGTGTGCATTCATTTGTATTTACTCACAAGCTGGCTAAACTGAAATGCGTATTGAATATCAATGGTCTCTCATGAGGACATGTTACAAACCATATATAGCAACATATCCAATTTTCACTCGGATGCTTTGCATGCCACGTTCTGCAGCTATGTGTTTTAATCACGCTAACCTCTGCCACTATGCTATTTGAATAAGATTCATATGAAAAATTATTTTATTTCCTTTTTGTTTAACATATTGAGCATTGCCCACTTCATGCATAAAGTTTGTGCCTTTCACGACAGAGGGTTAGAGCAGGGACAGCGTGGTGGTGCAGTGGTTAGCACTGTTCCCTCACAGTAAGAAGGTTCTGGGTTTAAGCCTCCTGGCCAAATGCCTTAGTTCTGTGTCTTTCTTTGTTGTGATGCTTGCATCCTCTTGCCCCAGTTCTCCCCGTGCCTGTGTGGCTTTCCTCAGGGTGCCTCGGTTTCCTCCCCAGATCAAAGATATGCAAATTAGGTAAACTGGCTACTCTGAATTGCCAGTAGGTGTGAATGTGAGTGTGAACTGTTGTCCGTCTCTGTGGTTGTTAGCCCTGCGATAGTTTGCTCACCTGAAGTCAGCTTGGTTTGACTCCAAATTCACTGCAACCCTGATGGATAGGAGGTATAGATAATGGATGGATCGATGAATGAGTAGACCAGGCTCATGGAAATTCACATTTCTACTAACACAATCAGGCTTGCAAGTCGCTTGGTAACACGGTATGGTAATGTGTATATTTAACATGGTGTATAGAAGTGGTATATGGTGTATAGAAGGTGCTGAAAATACTATAAGTTGCATGCAAACATTTTTTCTGTGATTTACTCTTGCATTGCTCTAACACTGGAGACTCCTTCCAAAAAACCTTGCAATATCAACAATTACATACAATGTTAAATCTGTTTATGTGGAGCATACACCATACAAGTCCCTTGTACTATAGAAACAATAATGTATTAGAATAACTGTGTTGATATAAAGCAGTGATTTGCCTTGACTGGAATTACTGTCTGTAATGTAATGTCTTTATTAATGTAAGTTATAGAAGTTGTAAAGTTATAGAAAAATCAACAATTTCTGAAAAGTCAGAATCAAGATTTCAACAATGTTGTGGTATAAATAGCCATTTCAATATCATAGCGTCATGTAACCCAACGCTACCACAAAGCACTGTGGTAAAGTAGAACCAGTTGCACCTGCTCACAGAGGGAGAAGCTCATCTGTCCTGGACAATTTCTGTACGAGCACTCATTAGAGACAGTTGTACTGAAATAGTAAAAAAATCTTCTAGAATGAAATGAAAACATCACGGGACATAACAGTGAACGGATATTTCACATTTGTCCGTCTTCCTGATACTGTGCTAGAGCACTGAGACTTTAACCTTTTTTTCTTTTTTGAGGAGCAGGAGCTCAGTAGCTGTTCTGTCGGCCTGAATGCGTGAGCTCCGTTCCCATAGCTACAGTCAAGTTTCTCCTTCTGTCTGTTTGGCGACTTTATGTAATGTGTACACACATTTGTAGACATCTCTTTCTGTAACCGTCCAATCACCATGTCTATTGCCATGGCTATCTGGCATATCTGCCCATCTGTCTGGTAAACAAATAATGTTTGTTCTGTCCGTCTGTCTCTGGTTTTAGCCCTATTTCTGTCCCTTTAACTAGAGCTGAATTTCCACTGGTGTACTTTTAGTGCTAGTTGGGTGTTCAGATTGAGCATTACATGTATGTACTGCTATAATAGGCATATGTGATTGGTTAGATTCATGAAAGGGCACTGTGGTTGAATTTATCAAAATGACCAGCACATTAAGCAAGGATGTCATCAGTGTTGACAGGTTCATGATTTTCCCTCAGATTTGACCAACTGTTGGACTGCAGTTCATGTCTATACATTAAAACGTAATAAAATCTTCTTTGAAGTCACTTGTTGCTGTATGAAATTAGATCCTATTCCAAAGTGAACCCAAGATCATCAGAAATACATGCACACTTTCCGTGAAAACCTCTACATTTTTCATCATGCCTTTGAAATGGTCTCTTCTCAACACTACTGTCTTGATCCAGCATTAGCTATGATGAATGTTCCTTTCTAAATGTGTTATTCTGCATGTCAGTGATTTGGTCTATGCAATCTCAGATCTATTCTTTATTTAAGACAATATAGAAGCTAAAGTTTGTTTTTAATACTGCTTTATTTTAGGTTAGGTTACGTTTAATTATTACAATACATTTGGTAATGCTAATCATGATATTGGCCTTTAAAAGTGTTGGATAGGCACATTTTGAGGCTTGGTGCTGGTTTTGTTCACCACTTGGTCACTTTTATCAATGGAGCTGCTGTTATAGAACATTTATGAACACTTTTTGACCAGTCAGAATAGAAAGTTAAAAAAAATATGCTGTGGTGTATGGTTTTATAGTACATGATAAGCCATATAAAAACAGCCTAGATCTATATCAATCCTTAATAGTAACACTGTGCTATTTTATTTTATATGCCATTCTACCAGTGTTTACATGTGTCTGTGCATGAATGACCACAGGGCATTCTGGGAGTTTGGACATCTTGGTGTTGCTGGGCTTTTATTATGTGTAAATATAGTGTGTCAGTGAGATTGTGTGTGTTTTATTTATGCTCAAAAGCCACTCTGAGGCCTGACACACTCCTGCCAACCATGTGTCATCCTTTGTATGATGTTTTGAAAGCAGCCATATTTTTTAGGTGTGTGAGTGTGTGTGTGTGTGTGTGTGTGAGAGAGAGAGAGAAAGAGAGAGAGAGAAACTTAGAGAGACTTATTCTCAAATGGTCTTACACTGCATCTTGACTTATAGTGATGATAAACTGTCTATGTGAGGCATTTTTTTATTATTACACTGGTTGGATTGTATGATTTTGTGAATTCAGAAAAATTGAAGACCTATACCAGTACTGGCTCAGACATACTAAAACTCAGCTTGTCGAGGGTTGTCAGTGATGTATCCAGTCAAGCGTCAAGTGCCCCCCCTCAACACACACTCTCCCACCAGGAAATCACTGTGGTGCCAAGCATATTCTAACAGGAAGTTGCTGCCTCACTGAGACCTACTGCAGTTTGATAATAAGGAGAGGAAGACAGGAGGGGGAGCGGATGTGACAAGTGAAGAGAAAATTGCGGGGTACTGGAGAAAAATAAAAGATTATATTGAAGATGGAAGGGTTGGCAAAAATAAGGACATGACAGTGAGGCTGTCAGGGAGCAAAAATTTCCACACTATTACTTCAAAATCATGAAACCGACAACCATTTCAGGGCTTTTACAGATTTTTCCAGGTCCTTTGCTATTTAAGTTGCTTTAATTTTTCTGCCAGTTTTTTCTCTTCCATTCTGTCATCATGTCTCGTTTCCATTTCCGTGAGAAGTCAATATTTTCTGTTTCAGTTCTTGTGATACATAGCTTTACTCTTTTCCCATTGAGTGCTGACAGAATACTGCTTGAGAGTTTGAGACTGAAATCTTCATGCTTTAAATAATACTTTATGCCATAGCAATGTTGAATTCTCAAATCTGTTTTGAACGGTTTTCTATAACAGCAGTGGTATACCCTGAGCTCGTCACCAATCTATTGCAGGGCTAACACAGGGACATGTAGCCATTCACACTCACATTCAGGACAATATAGCGTAGACATTTGACCTAATCTGCATGTCTTTGGACTGTGGGAGGAAACCGGAGCACCCAGAGGAAACCCACGCAGACACAGGAAGCACATGCAAACTCTGCACAGAAAGGCCTCGGCCGGCCCAGGGATCGAACTGTGAGGCGCAAAAACCACTGCACCACTGCGCCTCCCCAAAGTACAAGTATAAAATTTTACTAAGGCACAGTCATGTAAATTAACTACAGCATGCCAATGTGGATACAATTTTTTTGCACTTGCTAACTTTTGTAATCTTTCTGTACTATTTTAAATGGTTTTAATCAGAAATAAACATGACATTTTGTAAACAAACTGCAAAAGCATCCATATTTTCACACAGGAACCATGGAATGCAATATTTGCAAGTAGTGTGGATGGTTACACAATTCCATTTCACACTTTTGTAATTTTACATCAGCCTAATTATTTCTTATTGCTTTCAATATAGTTACTGGATGATGGACCTAAGCTACATAACTTATTTAGCAACAAAAAATGCAACTAAACAAAGGAATGATGATCCTGAAAAGCCTAATGCTTGGTATGAAATGAGAACAAAGCTCTTTTCACAAGAACAACAACACAGCTGAACTCACACCTGTTCACCATTTCACCCGTTCACCCACCTAGGGGAAGAAACCTGACATGTGGCATTTAATCTCTCTCTCTCTCTCTCTCTCTCTCTCTCTCTCTCTCTCTCTCTCTCTCTGTGTGTGTGTGTGTGTCTGAGTTTGCTCAGCTGTATCTTGGTAGTTAATGTAGTATGTATATGCAGGAGAACGACTTTTGTATAAAATACTTGGAGGCAAGTTGTTATCGCAAAACAATTAACGACCTCCATGACAGCAGCCTGATGTGAAGTGAAGGTTACCACCCCAAAGTTGATTATTCTTTTCATATAATAGCATGTCTTAAACTGTCCTCTTATACCACAGCCATTTGTCAACAATAATAACATTGCCTTTATTAAAGTACAAGACGTCATTCTTTTTATATGTTTATAGTTACGTTTAATGATGTGGAACATCTGCAAAACAAGTTAGCATATGTCTCCACTTTTTTCTTTTGAAGTTAAAAAGGAAAAAAAAAAAAAAAATCAAGCAAAAAAGTTGGAAAACTTCAAGTTACAGCTTTACCTCTAATACAAAGAGCAGATACTAGAGCTGATATCTCCTCACAGAAAACTTTAACCATATCAAAGTTTTTCTGGCTGTGGCACATCTTGCATAAAGGTCCCTGCGTATGTTGTTACTATAGGAACAAAGACTAAAAACAAAGAAAGTATTAGAATGAGTGTATTAATATCAACCTTGCACCTGGAACTACTGTCCAAGCCACAGTTCTCACCAATCAGATTAAAGAATTCAATAGCGCTTTTATAGAAAAATATAAATATATAACAAATCTTTCCAATATATTCAGTTCAGCATAACAGAGAACAGAGCTTGTGATCCATAGTGAAAGCATTGGTGAGCAGCAGCCAGAGCAGAGGGTAAATTTAGCTCCTATTCCCACATTTACTGCCAGACTTCACACACACACACACACACACACACACACACACACACACACACACACACACACACACACACACACACACA
>JAQQZR010000004.1:5759553-5780120 GCA_030068235.1 Notoglanidium macrostoma | reverse complement strand
ACACACACACACACACACACACACACACACACACACACACACACACACACACACACACACACACACACACTTGTTCCCATTTCTTCTTTTGACAGGAAGCTTTCCTTGGGATTGAACACATCCACCCTCTCCACTCCTGTCAAACAACTAAGAATACCACCTAAGAAACTGCATGCGCATATTTCATTTGCTGATGCTGTGTTCAAGCTTTCCTTTCGCTTCATGATATGAACATTTTTCCCCCTGTGCTCCTTTTGAGATTATAAACGTGACTCCCTGAATTCAGTCCTTCTAATATTTCTGTTCAATAGCTCAGGATGTCATTTTCTAGCCATTTAATTCCAAATTGACTGTCGATTCCAGCTCACAGAGCAAAATGCACTAAATGAAAATGAAAAATCCCCTGAGAGGTTTGCTCTGAATGGCTGACTTCCTGAACGATTACGTTTAAAGTGCTTTTTTATTTCTTGCTTACATTTTCTCAAAATTCTCATCTCTCATGCCAAGCAAGTGCTAAATGTGGGAAATAAAACGTCTACAACATTCCACCTGTAATCAAAGACACTATTGACTGTAGTCTGCTGAAAGAGAGAGACAGACAGAAGGACTGTTAGTAACTGCAATGCAAATTATGTCATGATTGCTGCTTTTTCAGTGTTTGTCTTCATATCAGAGGGTAATTTCAGGGATTTACTGAATCTGCTACTAAGTGTGTTGAAAGGATGTTCAGTAAGATCAGATTGTGAACAAGAGTCTTGAAATGAACACAGGACAGTCTTTATGATCACTGCAGCAGTTCTTAGATTCAAATCTACAGTATGCAAGTGAGATCCACTGGAACATGGGTGAGATGGGGCATAAACTGTTTTTGGGATATCTAAATCCTCAGCTTTATAGGCATTTACACTCATCACTATGTTTAAAAATATGTTTCCCTGGTTAATGATAGGTTATGCGCACCGTTAAGTTTGCTAGTAGGTAAAACTCAGACGACTGGAAGTGAATGACTTTCTATATCTTTGCCTCCGTAAATGACACACTTCACTCCTCTTTCAATGCCTTCCATAAGTTGAATTAGGGTGGTAGGAGCCACTGGGCTTGAACAATTGGCCCTATACAGACACAATGACAGATCTACAACTGCTCCAACCACAACAGAATCAAGGCTGCTGTAACACAAAACAGTAGCTGCTATAATATCATGATAACATGGTATTAGTAGACAATTTATGATATACCTGTAATAGCAACTGTTCAGCCATTCTCATACACCAATTATATACGTGCATGTACATGTAATTACATGTTCATGTTCAGTAAGCCTCACGTTCCCAAGGAGTACAGAACAATTTTATTGAAGCAATGAAAGCCGAGGCGGTCTGCAGAGCATTCCTGAAACACTGCTCGACTCCGCTGCTTTTATACAGAAAACCATTCACAAGTTTAGCAACAAGTTGACAAATTGATGACATGTGCACATTCCTTGACCTCGCTGCTATCTGACCCCCACCAATATGTTCCTAACACCCTAAGTTCGCCTAACTAAGCTATCTAGTGTAGCCACCATTAAAATTAGTTGTAGCTTTATTACCTTCTAATTTATGCTTGGTAGCTATTAGGTGCCTGACAAAGATAACATATAAAAAACATGTTCCTACTCATTTTTTCCATTTCTAAGTGTTTGTGACATCACTAAGTCTGCATTCTGTGTTGTGTGTGTGTGTGTGTGTGTGTGTGTGTGTGTGTGTTCACCACCTGTTAGTGTCGAAGCCTAGTGTCTGCATTTTTGTCCCATTTTAGCAAACCAAGGATACATACAAGGAGGTGATGCTTCTCAGCGGCTAATTTTGGTACCATACATATGCCCAAAGTTTAATTGTGTCTAAATATGTTATGATACATGTATGGGGATACCTATTTGAAGTATTAGAGCTACCTTTAAAGCCTACATGCAGTTGTTACACGTGACCATATACGTCGTTGAATTGTAATTCTAACAATGCATACATTGCTAAAGGCTTTTTCCTAAAACTCTACACTGGTAGGTGTTATTAGCTGCTTGCTGTTGTACAACTAGCTATGGCACTAGTGCTATAACAATATGTTCTAATCCTTTCCAACTGAAATATTTTACTTACTATGGGCAGTGGTTAGTTCTAGTGGTCTGAAACATATATCTAATATGAAGCAAGACCCTGCTGGATTCACACAGTTAATAATGTCAAAGATTTTACACTTTTCATTTTGCACCTTTCCTCAGAGGAACTCTTATCATTATGATTCAGTGCTAATCAGCTTCGATTACACTCATAGTTTCTGGAGAAGGCTATTGCTACAAGTACTGAATGACATGCCTAAAATTACATCCCTAAGAAAGGAATGATATCCAGCCCATCTACCTGCACAAGCCTGAAATACGTTGATGTTAATTGGTATTATATAACAACAACAACAACAGCAACAACAACAACAATAATAATAATACTCCAATTTTTGCATTTAAATGAGCTATTTTTCTCTGCATTGTCTATGGTATACTAGTTTCTGCAAGTACCCCTGCTGTGACACAGGAATCCCAGGCCTCCTCAGTCTAGATTTAGCCCTACAGCTAAACCAGTGGAGAATAACAGGGACGCTGAGCATGGCACAGCTCATCTTTTCAGCAATCAAATGTGAGAGAGCAAACTCACAGGATTTACGTAAGCCACTGGCACGAGGTGCTTCATGGGAGACAGCTCTATTTGGACTCAGAATATAATATTTTTTTGTTGCTGTTTTGAGCAGTCACAGGCTGGGCGTCTTGTATATAATAATATAAATCAAATGTCAAGAGTGTCATGGGAAGGAAATTGTTATTATGAACTGATCTTGCGTTACAGTTTTTTTTATTATGCTATGCTGAATTGTGTTACTTAAATCTCTTGTTCCAATGTGAACTAAAGATTAAACCAAGCTGAACAGATCCTGCACAGTACAGCCAACTGCAGCCAACAGCTCTTTTATTGAGTATGTAGTTTGTTTGCTGACAGGTTTAATTGTCTCTAAATACAGGCATTAACTCATTATGCTGTAAGATCTCCCCAGAACAATCAGCTGTCCACTGTGGTAGTTTCCAGCACAATATGTCGTAGACAAAGTTTTTGAGGCACTAGATGGTAGAGATGATTTTTTCTTAAGGAAGGAAGGACTCTATGATGATATTATATTGGTATAGCAATAACTTGTGCAACGATAATAATTCATTTCATATTATGGATATCATCAACATTTTTATTTTGGTAAGTTATACATTCTGATCGGAAGAAACTTTTACTGAATTTGTAGATTGTAACCTGTTAACAATTGTACCTATTTTTTTTACTTTCCTTATTGTTCAGGGTTAAATCATTTATTTTAAAGACGTTAAAGACATTAAATACAATAATACATTAAAAAGTTTCATCAAATGCTGTACAGTCATTTTGCTGGGATTTTCTCAGTAAACCTAGATGACAGAAACCAAGAATTCCCTAATGATAATAATGACATTATTGCATCATTAAACTCTCATAAGGATTGTTAGAAATAAGAAATGCACATTTTTAATGTCTTAGCTGTAACACAACCGTTTACTTGTTTAAATGTTTATTTTGTGTCATGGCACCTGATAATTGTATCAGCTATGATACTCATATTTATTTGCTTATTGTCTTACAGAAAGAGTGGCTATGCCTGAACTGCCAGACCCAAAGGGCTCTCTCTGGACAACTTGGGGATTTGCCACCTCCACCGTCTCCTTCAAAGATACCAGCTAAATCTCAACCTACCCCTCCCTCTTCCCCAGCCAGAGCTGTTTCCACAACCCCTTCACCTCCTGCTCCTACTGTCACTGCTACCCCAACCAAAGCTCTCATTCGGACCCCTAGTGTATCTCAGGCTTCAGCTGACAAGTCTGAACATGACTCAGTCACAGCTGATGCTAAGCATGTAGTAGAGTCAGCTGCAGTGAAGCAGGATGAGGAACTGGCAGTAGTGAAGAGCACACAGGTAGTACCTGAGCCAAACAAAGAGCAAACACTTGACACTGCATATGAAAACACAACAGTGAAATCCACTCCACCTGAGCAAACCATCAGATCTGCTGCCCCGCCTGCTGACATTATCCTGAGGGATATAGCAGATGCTAAGGAGACAGAAGCCAAGCAGAGTGGAATCGTAGAACAAACTGAGCCTAAAGCTCCGAGCAAAAAGGGAGGGGGAAGTGAGCCTAACCAGCATGAACCTGTAGAAAATTATTCACCTTCTAATCATGCTAATATTGCAGAAAAATATGAAAGTACTGATGAATACCCCAGTGAGGCTACAGTACTTAACAAGCCTGAGATTAGGTTGGATAGATTACAAGTGACCAAAGCAAAATTAAAATTCATTAATGAAGCTATGAATGGTATCACTTCAACTGCAAACATTGAAAAAGCTTATCAGGTTTGTGATCATGGTGCTGAGATGGTTTCACTGTCCGAAAATCCCACCAAGGAATGTTCTCCTGAGTTTGAGTCACTCGCCAATATGCAGACTAGCACAGAAACTATACCAGATAATAACGATGGCTCCAAGGTAGATTTAGTTGCTAGTTCAATTACGGAGACAGTAAAAGAAACAGTTAATATAGGTTTTGTTTCAACCAACCTTCTGGAAAGGTCTTTCACACCAGAAACTCTAATTCACCCTGTCCAGTTAGTTAGTGGCAAAGATGAGGTTAAAAATGAGATTATACCTTACAATGGTTCTGATGCAAAAAGCCCATTTGCTCATACCTCTAAACATCCAGACAATTCAAAAGGGGAATTTGTAGAGAATGAGTATGAGGTAGAAATAAAAACAAGGAATATATCTGCCTCTGAAAATCCATTTGTATTTTCATTTAGGGCTGAAGTTGAGAATAATAAAATAGCAGGATTATACTTTGATCAGTCAGAAGAGAAACAGTCAGGAGGAGAATCGAAAGTTAAACAAGAGTCAATAGCACAAGGTAAAGCACACAAAAGTGCACAAGAATCTCATGCTTTTCCTGCTGAGACACCAGACTATGCCAAGCCTGCTTTCCCAACTCCCAGTGAGCTGATAAAATCTGAACTAAAAACAACACCTGATATTTTAGATGAAATATCACACAATACATGTCTAAAATCAGTGGGCACCACTCCATGCACATTCTCTGTATTAGCCAGTACTGATAAAAATACTCATAATAGGACAGAGGGTGCTAATGTGGGTGCTACTGAGAGTGAGGCAGAAGCCGCAGAGGCTTTACCACAAACTCAGGTAGTCGAATGCCTTATTCCTAAAGTGGCTGTTGAAATTACTGCTAGTAAAAAAAACTGTGAGACACTGGAAAACAAATTAGAACATGTTAGAAGAGAAATAATACAATTTCAGGAGCAGGCTAACTCTAATGGAGTAGAAGAACTTGAAAACTTTTCAACAGGTAATAACATAAGCATAATTGACTATACTAAAATGGAAAAAGTACTACAAAATGAGGAAGTGGAAAACACAATTGAACCAGAATCTTTCAACAAAAGATATGATCATACCCCTAAATCAACAATATCCCAAATAGTTGAGGTTTGTCCAGCCTCTCAAATGATTGTTCCTAAAAGAGAAGATATGATGTCAGAGAATACACAGCCAGTGGTGGAGCCCTCAAAGCAAATTGCCCCAAGAACAGAAAGCGTACATGACAAGCAGCACTCTGAGAAAGTACAGAAAACTGATAAGATAGAGCACAATGTCATAAAATCAGAAATGTCAACCTCTTCTCTTACCAAAGCCGAGAAAGTGCTAAATGTTTCAAAGGAAAAAACAGTGAAATCCAACACTGACAGTGTGAAGACTGAACATGAGTGTGTGATTAAAAAGTATGATTCACTATCTGCAGTAGGAGATCAGGAATTTCCTGAAAGTAGAGAAAATTCAGTCCCCGATGATAGAAAAATAAAACAAACCTTAGATACAATGGCAAGAAATGCTCCAGAACAGTCTACTATAACAAAAGAACCTCTAATCCCTGAAGTTGATGTAAAGGATGACAGACAATTAAAAAGGCAAACCAAATCAAATGGTGAGCAGTCAGAACCGCTAACCCAAAAGGTAGATTCCTTTTCTCGAAAACCTAATAAAGAATATGAAATAGTTAGTGGTGAACAGAATGTAAAGCCTGGATCACAACCTACTAAGGAAATCCCAAAAATTCAATCTAACAGTCACAATGTATTCTGTACCTTAGATCCTGTAGTAAAACCCAGCCCTCTATGTCCTGTAGCTAGTAAACAAGACAGAGACAAATCATCTGGGGAAGTACAATCTCCAGGCACTCAAGAAAAATATCAAGATGGGACAAAGCCATTGATAAAACCTAAAGATATTGGGAAGTTGGGACAGGTAACTGTATAAGGAGCAAGGACCGGTAGTGGAAAATGTTCAATAAAAACGAATTAAATTTTGCTGTAGACCTACTATTGTATCATCATTCTGAATTCTGATTTCCATCGTAAAATTTTATTTCCTCTCTCTTGCAGAAAAAAGATGCTGCTAGGCCTGTGGAAGACAAAGAGCTTCTGAAGGAACCTAATAACAAAGACAGAGCCAGTCAAGAGTACAGTCCTCCTAGTCCTCCTCCTTCAGATTTGGCCAAGTTAGAAAGTAGTGTTCTTCCTATACTTGAAGCTCAAACAACATCCTCTAAAGATCGATCACAAATTGAGTTAGTAAGGACCGAGTGCCAACTGGAGGTGTCCCCAGAGGAGTCTCCAGAACTCACCTCAGCGGAAAACAGGCACAGAAATCTTCAAGAAGAAAGGAATGATGCCGTAGGCCCTAAAAAAGAGAGGAAAATGTTGCTTGTCCCAACAGAGCTTAAACAGAATTTTCTGGATGACAGTAGTGAGGGAGAGTCTTCACCTCTCAGTGAAAGAGAAACAAAACCAAATGAAGTAAAAGATATAGGAAAGGACAGTGCAGAATCAGTAGAGAAGGAAATTGTGGCAATAAGTGCTCATGAGGATGTATCACCATCTGTTGAGGAAATCCTTTCTAAAGGAAAAATAAGTGATCAGGAAAATAAACTACTAGAAGAAAATGTAAAGAAGGACATCAAGAAGAATGAGTCAAGCAAGACAAGGTGTCTTGTCAAAAACAGTAGTATTAACCCTGAGGATGAGCTAGACCACAAAAGTATCATTTCTGTGGCTAAAATTGAGGAACAAAATAAAAGGGAGCAGTCTTTAGAAGACAATGGCGCTGGTATTCGCCATTTCAAAACAATCGAACTCAACACTGTGGCCACTGTTCGTCAGGCTTCAGATGATGGCGAACCTGAGAGCCTTACAGATTCCCCTGATGACAGGTCTAGAGGGGAGGGCTCCTCAAGCTTACATGCATCTAGCTTTACTCCAGGCACGTCTCCAACCTCACTATCTTCTCTTGATGAAGACAGTGATAGCAGCAGCCCAAGCCATATTAAGAGCAGTGGTGAGGGCAAACAGCACAGGAAAGCCAAGCACCGGCAGCCAGGTCAGATGCTACCCACCATTGAAGATTCATCTGAAGAAGAAGAAATGCGTGAGGAAGAAGAACTCCTAAAAGAACAGGAGAAGCAAAAGAATTCCAGTAAGAAATCAAAGAAAGATAAAGAGGAAATACGAGCACAGAGAAGGCGAGAACGACCAAAGACTCCACCAAGCAACCTTTCACCAATCGAAGATGCATCTCCAACAGAGGAGCAGCGGCAAGAAGCAGAGATGGAGGAATTCCGTAGATCCTCCTGTTCAGATTTCTCCCCAAGCATTGAATCTGAGCCAGAAGGTTTTGAGATTCTTCCAGAGAAGATTGCTGCTGTTCAAAAAGTATATCATCTGCCAACATCTGTCTCTTTGTATTCTCCAACAGATGAACAATATGCTAATAAGCAATCCAGGGAAACCATGGAAAAACAACCTTTGCATACTTCATATGATGCTTATGAGGAGATAATGCTCAGAACAAAATCTCCAACTACAGAGGACATTCCACCTGGAAAAGAATCTCTTTATGGTGGCATGCTAATAGAAGATTATGCCTATGAGTCCCTGGTTGAAGACACACATCTAGCGAAAGAACCAGATAAGATTTCTGTACCAGAAAAAGCAAGAAAGCTGAGATCACCAGATGAAGTCTATGAGGACATGATGCAGATAAAGAAAGAGATGTTGCTTAAAGAGCAACATCTGAGAGAAGATAGCACAATTAAAGAATTAGATGGAACAGACACAACTGAAGATGGTGTCTTTTCTTGTGTCAGAGACACACCTGACATAAGAGAAGACACCTTTTCCACAAGTGTTTCTGGCCAATTTGGTAAGGATGGGAAACCACTGTTGAATGCAGAGGAAGCCTATGAGGAACTTATGAAAAAACAGAGAGCAGTCCTGACCCCAGGCACCAGCCCAACTCAAACAATTCCTGATTTGAGAGACAGATCACAGGAAATAGTGATTAATACTTCTGAAAAAACAGAGACTTTTATTCAAAGAAGAATTCTCCCTATACCAGATCTGACAGTAACTCAGTGTTCTTCAGGTGAAGAGGAATCTGGTGAAGAGGGCACTGTAGATCAAACTCAGGATGATGAAATAGTTCCAGTTTTTACATCAACTTCTACACATGCTGCAGTGTCTGAGCCAACATCATTTTCTGTCAGGTTATCTCAGGAAAGAACAACTGATCCTTCAGCTTCTGAGCCAGCTCCAGAGCCTGCTAGGGATGCAGTTTCATCAATGGAAGAATCACCATCACAGCCAGTGCCATCACCAGCTCCTATGGTTCAACCATCAGACCAGCCTGGTGTTGTTGATTTGTCAAAGTCTTCAGCTTTGACTCAAGTGGATGCTTCACCTACTCCTAGTACAGTTTCTAGACCTTCTATTCCAGTTACATCACCATTACCCACTGTACCACAATACACTCCAACAGTACCTAGTGTAATATCAACTGCCCCACCTGTCCCTCCCAAGCCAGTAGTTTTACGTAGAGGTGTGTCTCAGGAAAAAACAGACATTCCTGCTCCCCCTCCCCTACCACCACCTACTCTACCTAAGCCTGCTGTTTATCCCAAAAAGATTCTACCTCAGGTTCCCCAAAGAACAGTTCCAGCTGGCATGCCAACTACAGGTCCAAATGCACAGATGAGACAACCTATGGCACCAAATTGTAAGCCACATGTTCCTCCTCCTGTTCCTCCGAAGCCATCCACAATCCCTGCAGGTTTGACATTCAGCCACAGACCTGGGGAGTCAGTCAAACCACCCATAGCTCCAAAACCCATGTCAAGTGCCCAACCACTTTCTTCCATTTATTCTCCAGTAAGACCAAGCATACTTCCAACAAGTACTGAAGATGGTGCTTTGAACCTGAGTCCTGCATCTGAGATTAAAACAGGGCCGACATCACCAATAAAAACCCCTACATCTCCTAGGATTGGGAAATCATTATATGATACTTATGTGGTTATTACTCTGCCATCCCAGCCTGGTTCACCCATAGAAGGTTTGACAACCCAAGCCCAAACAAGTTCTGATCCCTCATCACCTAGCAAACCGTCTCATTTACAGTTTGAGTTTCAGTCACAACCACAAATGCAAATGCCATCACAGCCACAATCAACTAGGGTACCATTAGCTTTCACAAAAATAACAGAATCCATAGAAAGGCAAGAAATATGTGATCCAGAAAAGGTAATCTCAAACATGAGTCATGTCATTGAGGCAATTGCAGCTTCACAGCCCTCATCAGTAATTCCAAATGTTGATGTCCATGTAGTAGCTACTGAAGTCCAAAGAACAACAGTGTCTGTTGTGCATGGGAAAACACCTCCTCCACCTCCAATGCCAAGACCCTCTGGGATACCAACAGTCCCAGGAGATATTACATCCCAAACAGTTGCGTTACAGAATGGACATGCCTATCATTCTGGAGTGATTGTTGATCTGCGTGCTCCAAAAACAGATGGAGATTTGCATATGAAAGGTATAGATCTGTCATCATCAGATTCACAACGGCAGTCCTTCCTGGCTGATGGGAGGCAGCAAAGTGCGGTCCAGTCATCTGTAATGAATTTGAGTACTGATACTTCGTCAGTGTCTGTGGTAACTGACAGCATGAACATCCTCACTTGTACAGCTACTGTAGCATATGCCAACAATAATCTTTCTCAGGCCAATTCAGTGCCTCTACAACTAACAACAGCTAAATCTTTTGAACCTGTTTCCCAAATTATTTATCGTCCTGTTGATTCTCAGCCAGAGAAACCAATCAATCTCTCCACATCTTTAGGCAAAACACATTCTGTTCCGGTGACAACAGCCTCTACAATTGCAAATAATGTTGTTAACACAAGTATTCCGCCTCAGCTGGAAACTAGTGTATCTGGTGCAGTTGACCTCACAACAGTTAAGCCAGTACAGACTATGGTGACTGTGGATGGGTCCTCTTCAGAGGTGGTTACAACAGTAATCACAGAGGATGATGGCAAGCCAGTAGATCTAACAGCAGGAAGACGGGCAGTGTGTTGTGATGTAGTGTACAAGCTCCCATTTGCTGGTAGCTGTGCCACTCGGCAACACTCAGCTCCATTGCCAGAGGATCGTTTTGGCTACAGAGATGACCACTACCAGTATGATCGCTCTCCCTATGGCATGAGAGGACTTGGTGGAATCAAGCCCTCCATGTCTGACACAAATTTGGCAGAAGCTGGCCTCTTCCTGTACAAGAGTAAGAATAGGTACGACTACAACGGGGAAATGGAGGGCGCTGTAGATCTTACATCTGGAAAAATGTCTATAGCAGGTCAGTGCGATGTTGCAAATCTTTCTCAGAGATGCCATTTTGAGTTACCTTTACTCATTCCCATCTGAGACTTTTTTCCTGCATTTTAGATTGTGATCCATTTTATGTTTTTTCTGGACTTCGCATGCTTGTATTGTCCTTTTTTAATTTTTTTTATATTGAGGTGTGTATTTCTGCATGCTACTCTATGTGCTTTGCATTTCCCAAAACCTTGCAAAAACATTTTGGATTTTACATAATTTGGGCATGGCTTGGCTTCCTGTCTTTACCATAAATTGAAGTAAGCATGGTGTAAGCTTATGTACAATATGAACTTTTAACAGGTGAAGCTGTGGACTACTCGAGCAAAGCTACAGGGGCATTTACTGGAGTTACAATCCCACAGTACTCCCAAGCCAGAATAACAGCTGCTGTTGGAACTCACTTTGGAAGTTCTAGTGTTTTGAGATCCTCAAATGGTGTGGTTTACTCCTCTGTAGCAGCACCAGTTCCATCTACATATGCTATAACTACCCAACCTGGATCTATTTTCAGTACAACATACAACTCCCTGTCAGGCATGCATACTAGTGACACAATGCCATCATTATCAAAGCTGCAAAATCAACCCCTCACTAGATCACATAGTTTCCTTTCCACTGTTGCTGTGACTACAGCAGAGGAGCAGGATGACATGCCTTTGAACCTGGAGATAAGTGTTACTAAGGATATTTTCTCAAGTGGTCGAACAGAGATAGCTCCAACAATAACCACAGCAGCATCACTAGACTACACAGATGCCTCACTTGAGGCAATTGCAGCATCACTAGAAGCTCTCTCCTCACCCATGATTCCAGGTGATGAAAAGTATCAAATGGAACGTGAGATTCTTGAGCTGGAGAAGATAAAACAGCAACGTCTTGCTGAGGAATTAGAATGGGAGAGGCAAGAGATTCAGCGCTTTCGGGAGCAGGAGCAACTTCTAGTTCAGAAAGAGCTAGAGGAGCTACAGGCCATGAAGCAGCAGATCCTGTGTCAACAAGAGGAAGAGAGGCAAGCTCACCTTATGATGCAAAAAGAGACATATGCTCAGCAACAGGAGCAGTTGGAACAGATTCAGAGGCTCCAAGAGCAGCTGAGGCAGCAACTAGAGGAGCAAAAGTACAGACAAATGTATCCAGGGGAGATCCATGAGCAGACAATTGGTCATATTGTGGGGACGGACAAAAAGATGGACAGTGGTTGTCAGACTGATGAAGAAGACAATACAGAGAAGGCCTACTCCACAGGAAGAAAAAAGAAGACTGTCAAGAAGAGTGTAGATAGTTGTGTACAAACAGATGATGAAGACCAGGATGAGTGGGAAGTTCCCATTCGTGGCAGACGTAGCAGGGCACGAGGTGGTAAATTCAGTACTGGTGATAGTTGTGGAGTTTCAGTGCAGGCACTTACAGAGATTTCTGTACAGACAGATTCATCAGGAGCACTTAGAGGCCACACTGTGCAGACAGACACTAGAGTTGATTTTCCTAACTCTGATAGAACTTCCTCTCCTAAGAGACGCCCTACTCCTTTAGAAATAAGCCAGTCTCCACATCTCAAAACAGAAACCTCCTGTCTACAGGTTTCTCCCGTTCCCCCCAAATCCCCCAAAGTCCTTTATTCACCAATATCTCCTTGTATGTCCCCTAGTAAATCCCTTGAATTTGTGTCCTATGAAAAATCGAGTGGCAACACCAGCCCACAGAAAATATGTTCTGCAGATGCATCCACAGTGGTTCCTGGTAGTCCAAGGGCAAAAGTAATGCAACGATCACTGTCTGACCCAAAACCTATGAGTCCTACATCAGAAGAGAGAGCAGCCAATTTCCAATTTTCTGAGGGTTACTCTGTGAGTACTCTTATTTACATTTAATATTTATGGCTTGACCTTCTAATCCCAATGAAATACTAGGATATGTTATCATAGTATGGTATATATTATCAATCATGCTAATCTTAAGTAATACATGTGTTTAATTAATACTTAATTATTTATAATGATTTTAATTTAATTACATTATTTGCTTTCTTTACTGTATTTTCTTTCATTTAAGTTCATTGAATCATTATAAAATATAATAACCAATATGAAAATGTTACGTTTTTTTCATTTCCCTCCTGATGAAACACTAATGAAACAACAAGGCATTATTTTCATTAGCTTGCTTTGTCCCTGTTTCATTTATGAAAACTCACTCATGCAGCACAACAAAAACTCTCTAGAGAGACCCATTTTGCCATGATATCTTTGCTTTCTACTAAACTATGTGCTATGATTGTTGTTTGGGTTTGTAATTTAATTCCTATTAAATAACTTTATTAAATAGAAATAAGATTATATCGGCACTAAAAGCAATACATGAAAATTGTGGCATCTATGCATTCATAGCGTTAGATTCATTTAAAGATGAAACCTATATCTTTAACCTTTGTGTTGTCAGACATTTCACTTAATGTATTTATTGTTAACAAGATCTTGAAAATGTTTTGCACTTCAATGATAAAGGCACTGAACTTGCTTACCTTTTTATTTAAAAATGTGTAACAATCAAATAGTTTTGCTCAAAATATGAAGAAAAGGTAGCATTGTTTCATATGTGAAATGTAATTTGTATTCCTTCTTTTCTGTGGCAGGGTAAAGGTTCTCCAAGTAGCACGCCCACTGGCACACAAAAGAAAGTGAAGCGAACCCTTCCTAACCCACCTTCAGAGGAGGAGGCTGCCAATGCAGGCCAAGCGCCATACAGCACTGCCTCTGCCCGTCGCCGCCTTTGTCGAAGCTCCAACATGGCAAGGGCAAAAATCTTGCAGGATATTGACCGTGAACTGGATCTGGTAGAAAGGGAATCTTCTAAACTTCGTAAAAAACAGGCCGAATTGGATGAGGAAGAGAAAGAGATTGATGCCAAACTGCGCTATCTGGAGATGGGCATCAATAGACGGAAAGATGCTTTGCTTAAGGAAAGAGAGAAGAGGGAAAGGGCATACCTGCAAAGTGTTGCAGAAGACCGTGACTATATGTCTGACAGTGAAGTGAGCAATATTCGAGAGACAAGAAGAAGTGATGACAGAGAGGAAGTGAGTGGACTCGGACTTGAAAGACCTCACACTGCCCCACAATCAGAACTAGATGAGTTTGTTCCTCCACAGACTAAATATGAGTATGGCAAGTACTCCCAGTATCATTACCCACCGTATCAGCAGTCCCTGTACCAGACTCAACAGCCCTACCAGTCCCAATCCATCTACTCTAGTGTGCCCTCTCTCACTGCTTCACAGCAGCAGAGCTACCACCAGATGCTTCTACTACAGCAAAAAGCCAGACAACAAGCTGCACTTCTGTCTGAACTAGATGCCACCAAAGTGTCAACCAACTATGAAAATTCATCCTATCTGGGAGGGAAGTATGGCAATCATCTTGAGCTGCATGGCCTGGAAGACCGTGGAGGCAGCATGGCAGGAAGTCCCATGTCCAATGTATCTGCAGACTCCTTCTATGCTGACTTAGATCAACATCATCAAACACCCAGAAGTTACCTGCTCCTAGAGGATGCAGCTGACCTTACCAAGAGCACATCTGGTCTCTCATCCACCAGTTATGGAATTGCTGAGAGGGAATTGGCCAAAGCGGAGCGCCTGCTGAGACGCACAGCGGCAGATGTTGGCACCGATTATCTTGGCAGTTCCTCAAGACTTCATTCCTATGGAAAGACTCAAGATGATGAAGATCCAATGGAAGAACCATATGAGTTGAAGCTTCTAAAGCAGCAATTGAAGCAGGAGTTTAGGAGGAGCACAGGAGGGACAGAGAGCTTAGAACAGTTGGCTAGCCTCTCACATCACTATACGTCTAGCACAGGTGTAACTAGTGCAGGCTATAGGGCTTTCCCCAAGACAGAGAAGTACAGCATAAGTAGATTAACCTTGGAGAAGCAGGCAGCCAAACAGCTTCCAACATCTATGCTCTACCAGAAACACAAAAGTTCCAGCAACATTGGAAAATACTCCATCCAGGACAGCAGGGGTTTAGACACAGATTATAGCAGCTACCTGGGATCTAGTGGTGCCTCACAGAGGTCAAGCAGATTATTACAGGATGAGATCACTTTTGGGCTTCGTAAGAACATTGCAGAGCAACAGAAGTACCTGGGCTCAACTCTAGGGGTCAGTTTGGCTGGTTCACTTAACTTAGGCCAAAGTCTGAGCCTGAGTTCTGGGGTAAGGTCATCTCTGGGAGAGGACTCTTCTTATCCAAGTGGGAGCCGCTCCCGGCCTTCTTCCAGGCCTTCTTCTATGTATGGCCTGGATCTGTCTATCAAAAGGGACATCTCTAGCTCCTCCTTGAGGCTCAAATCAGAGGGTGACCCTTCCTCAGAGACTTCTGCCTATCAGACGCCATCGGGTAGGACAAAGCCTACCAGCTTGCCTATTGGTCAGGGTGGGCGTGGGCGAATCCCTATTGTGGCACAAAACTCTGAGGAAGAGAGCCCACTGAGTCCGGTGGGTCAGCCGATGGGTATGGCACGGGCATCTGCAGGTCCGCTCCCGCCTATATCCGCCGACTCCCGTGACCAGTTTGGGTCATGTCTCTCTCTTCAGGATCCCCAGCAGCAGCACCTCAGGGAGGACCCTACCAGAGGGCACAGCTATATGCTCATAGATGACCTGCAGGGCACAATGTCTGATAGTGAAGGTAATTTTCATCTCCTTCTGCTAGAATACCAGATCCTTTCCATTTGCATTAATTTCATTTGGCTGTCATCTGTTCTTTCTTTTCCTAAACATTATTCAAGTGTCTATGTAAATGCCTTCATTAGTTAAGTGTGTTGCAATAATAGTACATAACTGTCAGTATACTTAGGTTTTGATTCATTTAATATTTTGTTTGGTTTTAAATATGAATGCTTTATATTTCATGTCTGTTGGCTATCAATTTTGTTCCATATTTAGTTTATATAGAATGATTATACTTTATTCATTCATTTGTACTTTAATAAAAATGCACAAAAAAGGATATTATGTATGCAACTCTAGGAGAATTTGTTGCTAAGCCTTATAATCTTCTGTTAATATTCTAGTTTTGGATATAGAGTAGATTAATCTAAGTAATGGGTTGGTATCAAAATATGGAAAAAATTAAACAAAGCAAAAAAAATAATAATAATAATAAAATAAAAATTTAAAAATAAAATAAAATAATAACAAACAAAATAAAATACTCCCAGAGGCACAAATGCTGCACTGTAATCATATATTTAAAATTTATATAAAAAATGTAGAATTAAAGAGTGTCTGTAATGTTGAGCTATACAGTCACAATTGCCTGTGGCTAGCTATCAGTTGTGGTGTATTTTAGATCTAGGACTTCAGGATATCTCTGATTCTAGCAAATAATATTAAAACAAATAGATAATTGTTTTCATAATACTAATACTAATAATAATGATAATAATAATAATTAGTAGTAGTAGTAGTAGTAGTATTTACACTAATGAAAACAAAGAAAGCCCAGTCAATCACTGGGCCAAAACATCACACAATCAGATGGCTCATTCTCATTGCAAATCTGACCAATTACACCTCATACGAGGCAATACTACTAATGAAATTTGTAATGCCATATAGAAATATAAAATGGTGACACAGTTTGGCCATTCCATATTTCCATATTTTTATTTTTCTCTTCCTTCTGCAATTGCAAAATGTTAATAATTTTACTGACTGACTACTAACTAACTACTTTTAACTAACTACCTTAATCCACCTGAATCTGTGGCTCAGGGTCTCCACATAGATGTTCCCAATCAACTGTAAGTAAAATCAATCTAATAATGACTGCCATCTAGAAGGCATCTGAACTTATACCCAGTTCATTGGAATATAATATTCTGATGAATATTACGAGTATTACCATTTGAAATTGTACTCCTATTTAATCCTAAATGCTCATATCCTAAAGAACATTTGATTGAACAAACTCTAGGTTCATAAAAAATGATAAAAAAAAAGTATTATTATATTCACTTTTTTATTTGCTAGCCTTAGAGTTTGTTAGTGTTCGCTCTATTGTTGAATTTTATTAAATTATTAGACTTAACTTGTATTTAGGTTTCCATTCATTTTATAGCCTGTTAATATCTGAAAATATAGACATGTGTTTCATTTTACAACATGGAAAAACAGTCCTCTCAGTGATTTTTTTTTTATTGTAATTTTGTTTAAATGATCTAAGTTATCTTTTAATTTTTGTTTGCATGCATGTTTTTTGCTCTTTCAGTAATAAATAAATGGATTGCGTGTATTTTCCTTCTGTTTCTGAATAAACTTTCTTGCTTGTTTGCATGAGGGGCTACACACTTCTGCATGCCATGCTTTTCTTATACTTACTGTATGCTATAAATAATTGCTTGCTTCCATATATTGTCCATTATTTATTGAACTGTAAATGATGGCATTTACACAATATACTACACTAATAATTACATATTATTAATTATTAATTTGCATATTATTTATTACATATTTTATTTTAATTTGATTTAATTTTTATGGTCTTCATACATTTAATACCATATGATGAACGCATCATATGTTCCATATGGAAGTAAATGCATTTGCCTTGGTTACAGCACTAAGTGAATCCCTGGTGGGTCTGAACAGAGATGATCCAGGAAACACACATGAAAATGTCACAGACGGTAGAGTATGACCACCTTAGCTTTCAGCTCCCCCCCATCCCTCCCTTCTAACACCCACCATTTTCCCGCCCTCTAACACCCAATACTAAGCCTACCCACTGTATCATGACCACCCAACTCCCAATCACCCATAAGCCCATGGTCCACTGTATTGACTGAAAATTCATCTCCATAACAACATATGGGGAGTATGATAAGCACACATTAATAGTGTATGTGCAGTAGTGGATCAATGCATTTTTGTTGCATGCTCCACTCTCTAAACAAAACCCAGTTTTTCTAAATAGGCTACAATACCAACACTATAAAGTATATGAGTGTCTCACCTGTTAATCATTTACATATCAAGATTTCTTGATTAGGTAAATACATTACAAATATGTTACTTCATTACATATACAGCATCTTTAAAACACATTAAAATAAGATAGTATTCATTTTCATATCATAGTAAGTTTGACTGTCAAAGTTCTAAAGGTTCAGGATGGTACATATGTATCACATACACGTCTATTAATTTTTTTCATGCTACATTACAGTTAAAGTCTATTATAGTTGTGTCTGTTTACTCCATTGTAGAGCCAGCTTCAGAATTATTGGTACCATAATGGAAAAGAGCAAAAAAATTATATATAAAGTATTTATAATGATATTGGTTTTTTCCACTGAAATACTGATTTTAAAATTATTTACACTCACACAAGTTATATTTGGAAAAGCCCGCTATAACTTTGAGACACCTATGGAGGGTTTTGGGCAATTCTCCATGCAGAACATTTCCAGGTTCTTTATAGTTTTAGGTTTGCACATGTGGATTGTCTTGGGTAACTAACATGGGTAACTGCAAAATCCTGTTTCTTGCATCGATTGTCTGCATTGATTTAGCTATACAGTAGATTCAGGTTCATTATTTTGTTGAAAGAGTAATCTACAGCCAAATTGTAACCTCCTGGTACAGGCAATGTTTTTGGCTAAATCTTAAATGCACTAAGCAGAATTCTTGATGCCGTCAGTTATCATAAAAGTACATGGACCACTACCTTTTAGAACTACCACTACCTTGAAAATCATTGTTTTTAATGCTAGTTCATGCAATACTTTTACTCTTTTCTTTTTTTGCTCAAGGGTATCAAAAAACTGTAAATACATTCTTTCTGGACTACATCATAGAGGGTACAGAAAAAATATATAACATTCCTGAAAAGAAATATCTTTCCATATTCTACTGAGACAGTAGTACAGCACTTTACTACCATTATCTCTTCCATATGTCTTAAAACCATTGCGCGGAATTAGACGATGACTTGTCCTTATTTTGAAATTTCCAGACTACAGTTTTGTTTTATTTTTTTATGTCCCCAATTTGTACTGGCAAAAAAAACATGGATATTCCCTACTGCACGGTATCCTGTGTGTGCATGTTTGGAACATACAAGATTAATACTAGCTTGACTGGGAACTCTGTACAGTGCACCTGTCTCCAGTGTTTATTTTTGACCCTTATGTCTAAAACGAATTGCTAGGGTTTTAATTTATAAACTGGTAAGCAGTTTTTAATAGGGTCGATTCTAATGTGATTTTTCTGAAGCATACCATCTCCGTCGGGAGGAGACTGACTGGTTTGACAAGCCACGAGAGGATGGACAGGGCCTGGACAGGAGACAGGTGAAGAATGACTCAACATTCAAGCACATACACACATTAAACACATACGTATATATGGTACATGTCCTTGTACCACAATCCACTATTTCAAATATCTACTGCATATTAAATGGACACACAATAAGAGAAAAGAACATGTACTGTTTGTTCCTGTACTGCAGTAATGAGCAGAAAATGAGAATGCAGTTATTAATTCATTACATAGTGCTTGTCACAGTGTTTCTGTAGAAACTGGTGTAGGTGTCTCTGCGTGAAACTGCCTGTGCTTATGTGATGTGGTCCAGATGAAGTCCCAGCAGTACCCATTTTCCCATTCAAGAATAAAGCTACAAAGGGATCCTAAAGACCGCAGTGTGTCAGGTAAATTACTAATGTCAGTACTCACTGAATAGTATTCAATGTATTTGAACATTAAATAACACTAATGCAACAATTATCTCTTATAATTTAATAATGTATATATGTATGAGAAAGTCGAAACAAAGTATTAATATTAATTAGCACACTAATGAAACAATATAATATCATCTTCAGTGCTTAATAAGCTGGATATAAATCTATTATAAACGAGTAGGCCAAATTAAATATATGTTTTTAAGCTGGATTTTATATGCTGGAAATAAACAATTTTGACTTTTTAGTCAATTCAGAATTAACATAGCTAAAAATTCTGTGGTAATATGCTTTCTTTTCATGATAAGGACCTGGCTGGTGCATTCTAAACCAGATGAAGCTCACATGTAGAGACAGAAGGGAAGCCGAATCTGGCTAAAACAATAAGTATAACTGAGCACTGAGTACTGTCAGGAGTGTAATACAAGTAACATGAAAAGTCGGGAATGTTTTACATTTCCTGAAGCACAGAACCCTTTCATGTTTTTCAGAGTTTGCTCTGAGCATCTTCTTCTGCCTGTAATTAGTCCATCATACATTTTGTCAACAATGTAAATGCTTTGTACAAGTCTTTTTGTGCTTTTGTTCCTTTCTTAAATGGTGGAGCGGTGTGAGTGTTAGCACAATATACTGTACATGTCTAGATATTGGAGCTGGGCAGATATTTCATGGCATGCCAGGGTGTTGGCATGTTTCCTCTTTCATTAGTCATCAAAGCCCAAAATGGCATGTAATACACATGTCGGATTATCCTCATAATTATGTACCGTTGAACAAACAAGCTTCTGTGTTTGAAATTGGAAGCTATTCTGTGACGAGCTGATTTGTTGCATTTTATGCACTACATTTTAGATACACACGTGGACAAAATTGTTGGTACCCTTCAGTCAATGAAAGAAAAACTCACAATGGTCACAGAAATAACTT
>JAQQZR010000004.1:5734944-5753595 GCA_030068235.1 Notoglanidium macrostoma | reverse complement strand
ATGCAAACTCCACACAGAAAGGCACCCTGGGTGACCCGGGGATCGAACCCAGGACCTTCTTGCTGTGAGGCGACAGGACTAACCACCGCACCACCATCATCGGTAGTTTAATGAAAGTAAAATGTACTCACATTTAATTAGGTTTTGTGGTTTCCTTGTGCCATAAAGTAGAAACCACATAGTCTCATATCTGAACGGATTTAGCTCTAGGCTTTAAATATAAACAAATCATAAAAGCGACCTAGAGAAATACATTAAAAAGGCTTCAGCATCTGCCCTTAAACTTCTTTTATACAGAATATTACTGTCAAGTAAACTTTTTTTTCCCCTCCATATAGGAAACCATGACACATACAGTTCTTGTCCCAATGCTATAATTCACTTCAATTCCTTTTTATTTTATTTGTAAATGTAGATATTGTCTCAAAGCAGCTTAACAGACATCCAGACGTAGAGTTAGATTTAGCAAGCCAGTGATGACAGAATCAAGGTAAAACACCTGGAAGAAAACCTTGAGAAAAAGAACACATGCTCTGCTGGGTGACACACCGGACAAAGGAGTTATAAATCATTACAGTATACAGATGTAGAAGAGTAAAGACAAACAGTATTAAGTGTGTTGAAAGCATTTTATGTAGGTGCAGATGGTGAATAAGAGTTGTAGGATGAGCACAAAACATTGTTTATGATTACAGTAGCAGTTCTTAGGTACAAATCTATAGTATCTAGGTGAGATTATCCACTGAAGCAGGAGTGAGACTTGGGTAGAAACTGGTTTTGGAATGTGTAAATCGTAAGTGTGTAAAGTTCCAGATGAAGAAGTAGCAGGAACAGAAGATTAGGTTGTGTAATGCTGATGTATTTCTTTAAGTCAGTTTCTCTGAAAACAATGGACATCTATGTATGAATTGATTTCCTCTGAGCTCTCCCTGTGCTGTGTGTAGAACGGCCACCACGCTCTCCAGGTGTTGACCCCAAGCAACTGGCTGCAGAGTTGCAAAAGGTGTCTCAGCAGCAGGCACCCAGCTCCACAGCCTCCTCTCTGACGGCTCTGGACAAATCCTCGGCTTCAGGAGCCTCCAGCTCTGTGCCAAGCCCCGGGCAGCCCGCGTCACCTTCAGTTAGCAAGAAACGCCACAGCAAGGTGCCCACACACACACACACACACACACATGCACGCACATATACACACAGTCCTGCTTTAATAAAACACCCAAACATTATTAGCAAAGAACAATGTTACACATTCATGGACTCGTATCTACGTTTATATCTTTTGACTAGACCTCAGAAGCTGCAAAGCCCCAATCTCACCCAATCACAGGAGACATCCAGGTAAAGCTTTGATTGTTACATAAGCCTGTTCATTTGCTACTTTGATTTTAAACACTGTGTTGAGATTGTAGTAAGTCACACTTACTGTGCTTTGCCTCATCTCTTTTGTAGCTTCAAATCAATTATGACAAGCAGCTGGGCAACCTCATTGTTCATGTTCTCCAAGCACGAAACCTGGCACCACGGGACAACAACGGCTACTCTGACCCCTTTGTTAAAGTGTACCTGCTGCCTGGAAGAGGGTAAGTGAATTGCACAGACTATTTGATACACATCGTGGCTTGAGTCATATTTGTGGAAAATATTTGTCATGGATAGGTTTGAGTGTGAGTAAATGTTTTTGTAATTTGTATAGTTTATTGCAAAGTTTGCATCCCTGTATGGTTTTTTATGAAAAAGGTCTAAGTGACCAAATGAAACTCATTGCAAAATGAAATGTGGGGATATCTTGCAATAAGATAACAATACAAAAGTAAGTAAAGGGGTGAATATAACAAAGGCGCTGATCAGAGGATATGAACGAGTAACAGCTGTTATAAGGGGAAAAGGCGGGACATACAAGTTTACATACTTATAATAATATAACTTATACCACGGCATAGTTGGACGCTTGAATCTGAATGGTCAGTGGGTTGTGATTAATTTTCTATAACAGAAACTCTTACATTTTATGTCTTATTAACTTCTTATGAACTTGTTTCCAACAGATCAAATCGAACTAAAAAACATAAATTATACTTTATGTCATAAGTGTTGACAAATCACTGATATCAGAGCAATGAAATAATTTGGGTTGTGCTATTATTGGAAAATAATTAACTTCATTATACTAACAGTAACTCTGTTCCATGTCAGGTGTAAAGTGTTGTTGATTAATTTCCTATACCAGCAAAACCCATTGTGTTTTATTCCTTACATACTAAATATCTTATTTGTATAAATTACATTTCTTTGTTGTCATCATTTTGTCATGAGAATAAAGTTTTACACTTTATATGGATAATCATTACTAAAACATTATTAACGATGTGAAATTGCCTTTAACAGCTAATGGGATTCTTGTATATAATTACAATTAGCATTCAATCGGCAAAAGAACCTTTTAAAAGCCTATTATGTTATAATGTAACCAATAGAGTACTTCTTGTTCTCTGTGTGCGTGTTTGAGAGAGAGAGTGCGCTAACATTATAGAAAAATCAATATGTCTGTTTGGTTTATATGTAACTTGAGAATTCCTCTGTCCTCAGTTATTGTGTAGTGGTGCGTTTGGTGGTGTGTTGTATGCTTGCGTTAGGCCTATGACCAGCTATCACAGCCCTACCAGTATTGAGCCTGCAGATTACAGCAACGCTATTGCTATGCTCCACTAGGGCATGAACGCATGGGCTCCTGCATAAGCATCAGTGCACACACACGCATACACATACATACTGTATATACACACACATAGTCGGAAAGAATTTCAGAAATTTAAATGCAGCCTTTGCATGGACCATGCCAGCCACACTGTTTCGCTCATTCATTTTCTCTGCTTCTCTCTCTGGCTTACACACACACAGACCACAACACACATTGACATGCACATTGTCACACAGCAACACACGCCTTATGGATTGTTGTCTGTTTCTGCTGCATGCTGGATCCCCACAGTCAGGTCATGGTTGTGCAGAATGCCAGGTATGTTTTTCTGTCCTACGGTACCATCAGATCTTTACTCAGTCCATATCACTGTAGATACAGCACATCTGAATGGCTCAATCAAGTACCTTTGGTTTGTTCAGCCTTAAGTTGCTTTCTATTCTTAGTTGTGTTCTTTTCTTTTTGAGATCACTAGACATCTGCTCTTTTTCATACTTCATAAATGTCACTGTAAATGAAGTATTGGTTGCTTTAGGCTTGTACTGTGCCTTGGGCTGTGTGCAACTCATTGTCCATTGGTGTGAGGTGTTACACTTCAAATGTAAATGTAACGCAGTAGTTGATTTGGGCCTTGATTTGTACTCTGGAGTGACCCCTTGTGGTGTGTGATCTGGTTGCAGCGCTGAGAACAAAAGAAGATCCAAACATGCCCAGAAGAGCTTGAACCCTGAGTGGAATCAAACTGTTATCTACAAGAACATCCACCTGGAACAGGTGAACTATCCACTGTATTCAGGATTTTTATCCGACTTGTGGATGCTTTCTTTCCTCACCACCAATTTATTAAGATGAGTTACTCCTGGAAAAACTATAAGTATACAGTCCTAGTTTCCTAAAAATAGAAAGGGTTCTGCACTGAAATGTCTTTATAGTGCATTACAAATGTATTTCTGACATTCTATTACATCCATTATACATTGTCATGCTTAACATTAACTTTTTTCGTAATAAGACATTTATTTAACATTCATGGAAGGAGTCCACAGTGTTAGTGCTTTGTAACGGTTAGTAAGTTTTCTGCCAAAGGACAGAGCATTTTCTGCTTTTTCTGCAATATGACAAGCTGCAGTTTCTTTCTTTCTTAACTTCAGGAGAAAGATAGCCGGTGAGGGAGCAACTGTTAGAATAAAAGTAATAACAGGAAATAGCTTGTTTCATTCCTGTTCCGTAACATTAAGTGTAACTATAAACAGATAAAAATGTGTAATATTTCTTAAATGAATAAATTGTAATCATTGGCAAATTGTTGTAGTATAAAAGGAATTACACAGTTTGTGACATGCTGTTATAGGAAAATTATCCATTTCCATGCTATGGTAACAGGAATTCCTCATTTTGTGTCTGGACGCATCACTCCAGCCAAGCATGGTTATTTTCCTGATCTGTGATCTGTTGTGTGTTATTCCTTACATAGTGCAAGCTCCATATTATAGCATGCAGTAAAAGACTATACAAGTGTTTTAATGTATTACACCATCAGCCTCAGTAGTGATCTTGCATCGTAGATGTTATTATGTTGTGTTAATTCTAAACTCCATGGTTTGTTTGTATGAACCAATGTGTTAAATAAAGTTAGTTAAGGGATTTGTATGCAGCCTAATGTAAACCACTAGCGATACTTCCACTCCTTCCTCCTAACATAATGTTATCTTAATACTGTTAAATGTGAATATGTTTTTATTTAGTTTCTGCATAATAAGCTTTAGGGTTCGAAAATATATAGAAGCAGAAGAGTTTAATCTGAGGAATTGAAGCGTTTGGTATCTATCCCATGAATATGGCCAAAAATAGACACAAGATACTAAAAGCCTATTTAAAATGGAGGCAGTCACTTTTTGTGAGATTTCGGAAATCTGCAGCCCACAATAATAGTGAAGTCTCAATTAGAAAAAAAGCTCTTCAGAGAGAATTGCAGGCTTTGGTGTGAACTGGGACCAGACTCCAAGCTCCCAGAAGTACTTTAGCTTAATTAAGACCAAAAAGCTCTTTCAGTCTCCTTTGCTTTGGAGGCAAATAATGACAGCCCTGACTGATGCAGTGCTGCTGGACTGCTGAGGCGAGGCAAAGAGGTATTAATTGAGAAAGAACAGAAGGTAGAGATGTGTGTCGAGTTGACTATTGCAAGCATACCATCTGGATTTCTTAGCTGTAGTGCTAGTTGTGTTGTTAGTGATGAATACTTTTTATTTATTAGTTATTTAGTGCCAGAAATCTTGACAGGGTATCTGATGGTGTGCATTGAGATTGGAATCTCATGGAACACAACAAAAGAGTTAACCGTGAGCAGGCGATTGTTTTTTTTTTTTTTTTTTAATTTTCATTCAGGTGTGAAGAAGCAAGGGGTCAGATATGAAGCTGACCGACCAAAGAAAGACCATTTTTCATTAACATACATTTAGAGTGCTCATTCATTCATCCTTAGTAACTGCCTGGTCGGGGTTATGATGCTTATTATATTTTGCTTACAAAATATTGCAGGCAGGCGCAAACAAAAATGTGCAAGCGGGATTACACAAACATTCCCATGTCTAATTGAGACTGGTAATGAGCTTGTGTGATGTAGCTGAGGCTGAGGAATTGTCAGTGATTTTCCAGTGTTTTCTGGTGCGTCCTGTGGCACAGTGGAATTTTTAAGTTTATATTTCATTTTTAAAATATATTTAGGCCACACCCACATTGTGATTAAATTCAGCCATGGATACAGATAGAGATATTTGGAGCATTAAACAGATCCAGACTTTGGCATTGCATTGCACCTCTACAAGTGTTAGAATGTCATATGGCTCATTTCTAACATATTTAAATGAATGAGATAACTGTGTTTGGTGAATGAAGCTGATGCACTCTGTTCTATGTGTGTGCATGTCTTTAGCTGAGGAAGAAGACATTAGAGGTCAGTGTATGGGACTATGACAAGTGCTCCTCCAATGACTTCCTAGGAGAGGTGGGAAATCTGCCATTTTATGCTCACACACATATACACACAAGCACAACCCCAGCACGGTGTAAGCAGGTTCTGTCAACATGCTGTAGGTGCTGATAGACCTGTCCAACACTGCTCAGCTGGATAATGTGCCACGGTGGCTGCCGCTGAAGGAGCAGTGTGAAGGAGAGCACCACCGGCGCTCACACTCGGGTCAGGGACGCCAACACTCGCCCAAAGTGTCCACCGGGCACTCGCCCAAAACATCTGGGCACAGCAGTCAGGACTCACCTAAGTCCTCTGTCATCAAGAGTCGAAGCCATGGAATCTTCCCTGATCCTGCTAAGGGTAAGTTCTGTTCAGAACTCATCTTTAACGCTGAATTCCTGCTCTTTCCCTGGCTGTCTTCCTTTTGTGTTCCTCTTTAGCTTAAACTCTTCAATTTTGCTGTCCTTGCTATTCTCGTTCTTCTGTCCCTGTCCTATGTCCCTCCATTCCTCTTTTCTCCATGTGTCCAGCCTATATGACTCATTCATCGTAGCTTTGGCTCCATATGCACAGCAAACCCCCAGTGCTGAATGAAAGATGCAGTCAATGACTTTAAAAAGCCATACATATATGTCTGAACGCTAATGCAAAAGGTGGAGCTTTCTGTATCGGCAAGAAACTGACTGGAATCCATGTCCTGATTGGTTGGATAGTGGTGATCCGCCTCATTTATATTTATAACGCAGCACTGTTGTATTCACGAAGCTGATTTGTCAGAAGGTGTTGATTAATTTTCTATAACAGAAGCTCTGGCAGTAGTGCTGGCTTCAAGTCAAAACACGAGTATATATTAATGCACTTATTAAATAAAACGTTGTCACTTCTTTAGTAATTTAGTAACTTGCACAGGGACATATCTGGTAGACTCTCCACAATAATCTAAGGCTAAAAGGATTTTAAATAATGTGCTGTTATTTACCAAAGAAAAACAGAAACCAGAGATATGAGCAGAGGATTTTTAATAACAGAATTGTATTTTTTTTTATAAGTTGCTGATCCCACATTTAAAAATGTGCAGTATTTAAATAAGTCCAGGTGCACATGGACACTGTGGGGTAAATTCAACACTGTGGATTTCACTGTGCATAAGTTTAGCTCATAAAACCACTACGTTCTCCAGCTCTCCATCTTAGAATTCCCATACACGGTGAGACCGGGTTGGCCAAACAAGGAACACGCAATAATGTCACTGAACTTTAAGCATTACATTAAGCATAACATTAACTATATAAAATGAAACATCAATAAACAGTATTAAATTAATAACTAAATTTGAGCTTAAAATCAGAAATTCTTCAGGCCAGTTGAGGAAAACAGAAAACAGGAAGCTCAGCATCATATTTTGGTTGTTTTAGATACACAGGTTCCCAAAATTGAGAAATCTCACAGTAGCCCCAGCACATCGAAGCCGTCTCCCTCCGAGGGCCAAGCCCGCTCCCATGGAACCCCACGCGCTCACAGCAAAAGTGGCGCATCCCGGGCACACCCTGAAGACGCCATGGCAACAGCTGAAGCTGCCAGTGAACAGCATCGCCTCCAACCAAGTAAACGACGCAAATAAAGCCCCCACAGCATGGCTGCCTTCACACTCATCTGCTCTTCCTTCTGTTCCTTTTTTTTGCTACCTGTTTTTTTTTTCGGTGTTCGTTTTTTGTATTATTTTTGGATTCTCTCTCCCTTGTTCTGGTCCCCATGTGGTCACAGTCTGTTCACCTCACCGCTTCCTCTCCTGTGTGTTCTGCCCTGTGTGTTGGATTGGAGACACTTCACTACTCTGCACGCACACACACACTTGCACACGTGCTTGCACTAAAGCCAATTTATTTAATAAACACCAATTTAAAGCTAGCGTGCTCCGTTAATGATCCACTGCATATTCGAGCAGTGATACTGAATAAAATAATATCATTCAAAAAGGATAAACATCATCAACCCATAATCCATGGTGTATTTAAACCTTAGCAATAACCAGTAATAAAACAAATAATGTCTGTCCTGGCACAAAATGAAATGAGAGAAATAATGTAACATGACCTAATATAAACTGAAATTAACTTAAGCACATTGATGCTCACTAGCAAGCAGGTGAACATGTTTGAATATACTAAACTACTGTGGGTCAGACTGGCAATCACTGCCAGAGAATCTCACCCAATATGTCGAGTCCCCTGTATCCTAGGAAGCGGTTTGGGGTTGCCTGCACGAGCAGAGCTGATTGCTGCAGTAACTGAGACACAAAAATAGCTGGGTTCAGCCCTATTATTGTCCAATTAGGTTTAGCCACAGCTGCAACAGGACCCTTCTCGCCAGCAATAAGGGAGTTTTCTTCACTGCCAACTGATCCCAGACTTCCGCTGACTCCTCCATTTCCCGATCCTTTCCTTTTCATTGTCCCAACGGGTCGTGTCTCAAATGACCCAGCTTTTTCTGCTGTTCTTTGCACCAGTGAGCCGGCTGTGCATGTGGCCTCTGCCAACCATCCTGCCTACCCTCTCTATCCGCCTCCTACTCTCCCTTTGGCTACTGCCGGGCCACAATGCACCTCAGTGGACGCGCTACGCCCCCTACCTGCCCCCTCAGCCAGGGAGGACACACACTGTGGCTGCATGTGACTATAAAGTACAGTAAAAAGCTGGTGGTTTCCATGTTGTACAGAGTTCATACTCTGAGTCTCCATCTCGTTGCCCTTTCCCTAACTTCCCTTGAACCTTTCCTCGTCCCTTTTCCTCCAATGTTTTGGGTTTTTTTACGTGACCTCACCCCCCCCAACCTTACCCAGTCCAAACTGGCAGCCTCTCCCTGAGGCAACACCGGCACAGCGTATCAGGTGTGCTCACCATACAGAGAGCCCTGTCCAACACATCGGGCAATGAGATCACTGACGGCCGTCACCTGACCCTCCGAAAAGCCATGTCGGAAGAAAGGCCTCAGCGGGATAGAGGTGAGAGAGAAAGAGAGAGAGAGAGAGAGGATGCTGAATTACTAACGCACATTTACAGAAAGATGAAGAGGGCTAGACACTCCACAGATAATTCATGCAGCGAGACTCAGCCTTGTACCACACTCCATCAACATGCTTCCCTAAAACCAGATGAATAAAAATGTATTCGCTTGTCATATAACCCAACACCTCAGCTAACTCTAGAGGTCGTATATGTTAGTCCCTGGTGTTAGTGAAGCACTTGGAGCCAGTGTTGAGGCGTGTGCTTAGAGAAGGCTGCGAGCATGAATTATGTGTCAGGACCAAAATCATGCATTTCACTTCACACCATCAGTCATCACTCAACAGCAAGGTACAACAGCTCTGTAACAAGGAAATTAAAATTCACATTTTCCCAAACAAGATTAACAACCATTAACCACAATTTAAATAGAATTAAACACATCACACCAGAATTAGCCTAATGCGATTATCCAGGGTACACACACAAGTAGTTAATACACTTACTAATGAATTATTTCTTCTGTGTATAAATGCTTCTGCTGCTGTGTATCTGCTTCGCATATCTGTGTTCAGAGTTTTATGTCAACAGATGATGTCTTATAAGCTTCTTACGTGTAGTTTGTAGTGCATTATAAATGTGTGTCTGTACACCACTGCTAAAAGTGTGCAATCATATGTGATACTGTTGAATACTATTCTATAAGTGAAGGATGTATTTTCTAGAACGGCAGCTCTGACAGTAGTGCTGGCTGTGATTGACATCACAAGTTTACATTCATGTGCAATAATATGTTATATTATTAATTATTATTAATATTACGCATTTAGATTTTTAGTGTTCAAACTTTGGTGTGAAGTTTTCTGTAAGGTGACATTTATTTCGCAATTAAAGTGACAACAGAAACTTGTTCTGCGAACACTCCACAAAATCAAATGTAACCATAAACTAATAAAATGTACAGTACTCTGCAAAAGTCTTAGGCACCCTATTTTCTACTGCATTTTGTTTTAGAATATAAAAAACATTTTAGCTTTCCAGACTTTACTTTTAGAAAACCGTTATTTGTGTTATTTGAGTAATGTCAGTAAAGAAAGGAACATATTACATAAGAGACCACTTTTCAGACAAAAAACATAATAAAAGCTCCTGGGATTTGGATGTAAAAAAAGAAGCTAATGTGACAGTCAAAGCCTCCAGAAGAACTGGCTCCAAGATGCTCAGTAAAACTTGCCAGCTCATGTCCTTATCAACCTGCACAAATTGTCCCTGGAATTACTGTATAAGGGGGGAAAAGGGTCAGAACACCAAATATTGACTATTGTATACTTTCAAGTAGAAAGATTTAATTTCATTATTTTTGAAGTCATCTTTACTTCACAGCATTTGTGCCTAAGACATTTGCACAGTACTGGTTGACAAATTTCTACAGTATGAAAGGAATTAAATGACACTAAAGATACAATTGTTTATAGCTGTTATAATTTAAGTGACACCGAAATGCATCAGAATTAAGATGTCTTGGTCTTTAACAAAGAAAAATCGTAGTCATGATATACGTAAAAAAAAAATTATGATAAATAAAAAGCACTCTGACACTCGGAATCAGACAGTGATAATTTCAAGGCCCTGTCTCGGCCTCTGGATATTAATAGCACTGTGACATTATTTGCAGTGTGACCTACAGCGGTCATGATCATCTGGACACGCCTGCAGTTCTATTTATCGTACTGTTCACAATTTAAATTTTTTAAAAACATTATTTCCAAACAGTTTTAGCAGGAGTGTATATGTATTAGTGTGTGCACATGTCTATTAGGCTGTTATGTGGCTCATACTGCATGCAGTATACAGTACTGGGCAAAAGTCTTAAGTACTGTAAACTTCTTATGTATTTGGACTTAATTCTTCCTCTTTACCCTGTCCTTAGAAAAGAACACATTTAAAATTTTCAAATACTCATTTTCCAAATTGTTAAATGTTACTGGGAGCTTTTTGTATTTAATTAAAGACATATTTGTGGGTTGTACCTGCATGCTTACTGTATTAATAATTTACGCAGTTTCTATCTTCACTGCTCTTTATTTAGCCAAGGTTTAGCTCTTTTTAATCATTCAGATCTTTGCACAGTACTGTAGATGTCTGGAGCGTGTGGACAGAATGTGTGGCACATCCTGGAGGCCACTGTTTCCTTTTCTAAACGTGGTTTAACTCCTGTGTTGCTGGGTAATGACGTCTTTATGCCAGTGGTAGTTCTCCATTCTGAAAGGCAGGATAATAGTCTAACTCATGTTAGTACATTTTTAAAACAGTGTCCCGCAGCCATAGATCTGCTGATGCTCCTGTTACTGCAGCCTCACTGGACAGCGGTCTGAGTGGCAGCGCCTTCAGCCTACTGGAAGAAGAAGGAGAGACTGACGGAGTGGACAGCGCCATCTTCCAGGTTCCAAGATTGTACGTTTGCAAATATTGTTAAATGTCATTCTCATTTCAGTTAAACAGTTGTGCCTAGAATATACAGAAATATACAAAACACGAATAAATGCTTCAGACAAAGTGCAAAGTGTATGCGTTTAAACTGTAATATTACTAATATTTAGGAGTTACTATTTAATCCGGTCATTTTGATATAATTTTTGTATCAAAATTATTTTCATTTTTGTCGTTTTTACATAGCGGAAAGATTCCAAATGGCACTGATGTTGTACAGTCACTACATGGAGACACAGAGGGTAAGTGCGTGTGTGTTTGTATGTTTGTATGTTTGTGTCTTTAAACTGCAATGACAGAACAGCGTTATAAGTAATGTATCATATATTGTGTCACAATGCTACAAATATTTAGTGTTTGTATTATTGTATAGATTTAAATCTATATCCGGATTTCTGTAAAGCTGCGTTGTGACAGTGCCCAGTGTTAAAAGCACTATAGAAATGAAACTGAATTGAGTTTAATTGAATTTATTGAATGTTGTACAATTAGCATTCTTCTTCGATTGGTTACATAAATTCTTGAAAAGTTGTTACTTACTGATTATAGCATTCACTTAGAGTAAATAAATATAACTTATTCATAATTAGAGTATTATATTATGTATCATCGGGTAAGGATACTCCAATATATTTTATTGAATGATTTCATTATTTAAATGTAGTTAGTAGCACTAGGATGATCTATAAACTGTCACCAAAAAGTCTATAGATGGTCAAGAACCTGTGAGGTGACTACTAATTCTGAACAATATTTTTGGATCATTGATGCTTGCATGGATAATCTATTTATACCCACATATCCATAAACTTGAATAAAATCACAAAATTGGAAATACGGTCGTGAGTGTGAACAAGAGGTAGGTGGCGTGTGTGCGTGGGAACATGCGGACACTCTGTCTATTTTCATCTGAACACTGAAGACATTACAGGTGCTGAATTATTCAGGCATTTCCGTACAACACAACACAACTGTGGTGCTGGCTCTATTCCGGTTAAAACAAACAGACATGAAGATAACATGTACTGTATATTCTGTGGCCTTTTTATCAGGTACAACTCGCTTTTAGGTGTACAATTATTGATGTAGCCCATCTGTTGCTGTTGACCCACTTTCTGCTCCATTATCATTAGTGAAAAGCGTGCACCGTCGAGCCACCACCGTTATGATATTATATTAGTTTATTCTGAGCACAGCAGTGGCTCTGACACGGTAGTGTGTGTTGTTCCGGTAAGAATATTAGGTTTGACTGTGTTCCTGTTTATTTAAAGCAATGTATATACTTTGAGGAGCAATTTAAAATTAATTGTCCAAATTGTTAGCAGGAGTCCAAGCACAGGTAGGGAATGGGTCCAAATCAGGAAAAACAGAAGCAGGACATAAGGAACTGGGAAACAAGGGTCGGACTTAACGGGAAAAAAGGTACAATTAAACTTTGCAGTGAGATCAAGACGCAACAAGGTATGAACAGACAAATAATTGATCTCAGAACAGGTGTACACATTAGTTAACACACCAATGACAGGACAAAGGCAGGGAGACAGAACTACAGGCAAAACAATGGCACGTGAGAAAACATAAACAAAAGCACATGGAGTATAAAGATGAAACTCCACATTGACATGTGTAATGTGTGTGTTTAGGTAAAACCCAGGTAATGGGGGAGATAAAGATCGCGCTGAAGAAGGAGATGAAGACTGAGGGAGAGCACCTGGTACTGGAGATCCTTCAGTGCAGAAACATCACGTACAAATTTAAGAGTCCTGACCACCTGCCAGGTATCGTGATTATCGTGATTAACGATGGGCAGATTGCAAGAATTAAGCAAACTATTTTTGGTTTTGGACCACTTAAAAAAAAATATATATATATATATATTTAAATTTAAAACCTGAGATTTTCCCATTCAGTTAGACTGAAGAAATGTCTGTCACATGCAGAAAGCGCAGGTGCCCTTTCCTTTCATTCATCCTCTCCTCGTCCTTGCTTACTTCTCTTTCTTTCTCTATATCTCTCTCTCCTTACTTGTACCTTTTTTTTATATCTGCACACTTCACATTATTTCTTTCTTTTCCTTTTTTTCATCTTTGTTTCTGCTGTTTTTCCCCATATTACTTTCCCCTCTATTTTCTTTCTCTCTCCTTTTTTTCCCCTCTTTCAGCTTTTCTTGCAATCTGTCTTTGTGTCTTTCTCCCACATTTTCTTTCATCCCTCCTTTCTTTCTGCCTTCCTGACTTTCATTCTTTTTCGCAACCACTTTTTCCCCCCTTCAAATGCAAATGTAGTTCATATTGATTTATAAGTATCTACATACACACACACACACACACACACACACACACACACACACACTGCTGCTCCTCACTGTTGTTTTGGTTTTAAACAGACATGTATGTCAAGCTGTATGTGGTGAATGTAGCCACTCAGAAGAGGATCATTAAGAAGAAAACTCGGGTGTGCCGTCACGACCGTGAGCCGTCCTTCAACGAAACATTCCGTTTCTGCATGAACCCCATCGGACATTCCATTCAGGTGAAGTGCACATTTAGTCAACATCATCATCACGTTCATTATGTGCTAGAGAGGTGAGTACAGTTGCAGTGACTTGATTGGCTGTGAGTCTGTAAATTAAGTTTCCACTCCAGGTACGCTGCTAATTTAAGGCCTTTAGGCCACCACGGGGGTTTTGTTACTACCCTACTCATCCTGTTCAGTTCAAAATGTTCTATTTAAAATGATTACGGAGAATTTAACATGGAATGCATTTGTTTGGCTCAAATGATCTAAATATGAAAGCTTATTTGTATTACATAGATTATGTTCATTAGAATGAAACAATGGGTGATTTTAGTTCTCTACATTGATGTTCCCTTTAGTTAATCTTAACAAACATGAACTTCAGCTTTAATAAACCATAAAAAGTAAGAAGTAGGTTAATACAAATATTAACATTCATTTACATGTTAATAAAATACACCTGTATTAACTACGGCTTATTCAATCCATGATTAGAAATGCAGCAAAAATAACAGCATGTCGTTACGCTGAGATCCTCCACTGCTGAGAATTCTAACTCTGTGAATATTGGGACTGGCTTTTCAGCCTCAGTGAATTTTTCCATTTAACAATCGGAAATATGTTGGACATTCGTTAATGCCTTGTAATATTCCTTGTAATCCATTGTGAAATTCATTTACAATGAATGGAAAATGGATAGCACGTGATGCAGTGGTTAGCACTGTTGCCTTACAGCAAGCAGGTTCTGGGTTCAGTCCCTGGGTTGAACAAGGGTCTTTCTGTGTGGAGTTTGCATGTTCTTCCTGTGTCTGTGTGGGTTTCCTCCGGGTGCTCCGGTTTCCACCCACAGTCAAAAGACAGATTAGGTTAACTGGCTACTCTAAATTGCCCACAGGTGTGAATGGCTGTCTGTCACTATGACAATATTTGGAATTAGATACTGGTCACGTAAACAGCCTATTCCGAATTTGGTCTCATTCAGAATTTAGCATTTTCTGACTAAGCCATGTACTATATGCCGATATTATCAGGGTTTTAGGAGCATTCTTTGGATTTATATATAGCGCTATTCAAATATACATGTCAGTTGGGGGTTTTACGGCAGTTTACGACACACAGCCTCTTGTCTGTTTGTGGTCAACTCTGTGCATTGAACAAAAACCAACTAGATAACAGTTTGCAAAGCTGGGGTAGAGATAAATGCATTTAAACAGAAATATTAATGGAATATTCATTTTCATTAGCCATGTAAACAACTTAGTGGGAATATCGTCTTCTTTGGAATAAGGACAGAAACCGGAATATTTTGTGCATGTATGCGTAGTGAGTGATTGGTCAATTAAAATATAATTCCAAGGATGTGTTCTACCTACTCGGCTATTGATCGCTATAGTAGGTCTTATCGGTTCCCCTTATCCTTTTTTTCATACAGCTCTTCCTGGTGTCAAATGGGGGCAAGTTTGTGAAGAAGACTTTGATCGGAGAGGCCTACGTGTGGCTCGACAAGGTGGACCTGAGGAAGCGAGTGGTCAGCTGGCACAAGCTGCTGACCACCACAGCTCAGATCCAGACCTAGAGGAAGCACGACAGAACACTGTAGTTTCACATGACAAAACACACACACACACACACACACACACACACACACACACACACACACACACCAGGCTGAAGTACAGAAGTTAACACACTGAGAATCTTAATCCCATGTGTTTGAGAGATCATGCTAATCTGCCTAGGTGTGAAATGGGGAACAGGGAGCAGGATGTGTGCTGCTTACATAAGTGTTTTCTGCATTTGCACTGATGCACATGGGGTTAAAGGTTAGCCTTAAGCAGGAAGTAGAGCAAACCAGGATAAAGGGTTGCGTACATGTAGAGCTGATTTCCACATATCTTTACACACACACATACACATGCAATCACACTCTGCCACAAGGCTCACTCACCTGTGTGTACGTGTGTGTGTGTGTGTGTGTGTGTGCGCACATATTTGTATCAACATGAAAACCACAAAAGGTAGGATGGAAATTAATATGTTATGTTAATTCTTCTTACATTGCATTTTTTGGACATCTCATTGCCAAGTTCAGGTTTTGGAGCACCACACATAGAGAAATTATATATCAATAAAAGTATCACTCTTAGAAGGATTTAATTATGATTGTTTGCAGAAGGTAGATGAAAACTATTATCATATTATTTTTGTATGATAGTCATTATTAGAGTCACATTTATCACTTTTTTCTCTCTCTCGCTCAGATGTTATAATGTGTTGAAAGAAGAAATCATATTAGTGGATTTAAACTATATTTTGAAATATTTTATAGCTATAAATAGCTGTAAATCAGATTTATGTGGTGTTGTAGTAATACATCTGGCTGGTATCTACTCATATTTCCTTGCACAGAAATAGCACTGACGCCCTCGTCACATTCAGTCTGAATCTGGTTGAGGTAGACCCCTCTTTTAAAAATGAACCGTTCTGCAGAGATGGAGCTGATCTGGATTTATGTCTGAAATATTATCTCCCGGGGAAAATTCTTTTGCTTCACTAACTTACACGGAGAATCGGAGAGATCAGACTTCTAATTGGCTCCTCTCTTAATTTCTATAGATGAATGTTGCCATAGGATGTTACAAACGTTCAGGTAAAACTTGTGAAGTCCAGCGCTGTTCTCATAGATGTTTTGCATTTTGTCTCTAGCATGTCTTGAATGTACTGTTCCATAGTGTACGATTATTTAGTCATGGGCAGATAAGCAATTTTCCCAGTCGAGTGTTGCCATGCCTATTCTTATTAACCCCATTTCCCTAAATAGTCACTTAATAAAAATTCCCAGACTGAAGATGATGAGCTATCTTAAAATAAAGAGCTTAGGTACAGTTTCTAGGTTGGTTGTTCTAACAGTTTGACCTGTTTGACCGGTTGGATTGAATGTATGAACGTCAATAAGTCAAACACAAGTCTATAAATAATAGTCATTTGAATCTTGAATTAATGGATTGAATCTTATAACAATTATAATAAAAATGAATGAAAAGTTCAGAAATCGAAAGCTTTCAAGCTTCTAATAATCACTTATATTATTGTTAAAATATTATTCAACACAGTTAAATAATGAGTGTTACATTACATACTGCAGTTCATGAAATAAATCTGTACTGAAAGGGTCTGCTTGGCAAATGCTCAGAGAAGTCGAGTCAAGATATGGACAGGGTCTGTTTTTTTTACTGGTTTACTTATATATCAAGCAAGTTAAACTCATTGTCTTTATTATTTTCTGAAACTCTGTTGCCATACTCTGAATGCAGAAGCGTGCACTTACATGATGTGCCATGTGTAAGGTATTTTGCTGTTTTTTTTTAACTTTCACAGTTGTGATTAGTCGATGCCATGTCATTATAGTCATTATCCTGGTGATATCACATCCAGATTCATCATTTCATTTGGTACAGGAATACAAATATGAAAGCCTGGTCATGGGGAACTCTTAATCTGTGCCATACTTTGGCCATATCCACAGGATGTAAGCAATTCTATGCAACTTAAATGCATCTATCAACTATTTATGTGTCAGAGAAAGCATTATGAATAAGAACTCTTTTTTTATATTTTTCTATGCTTTTATGTACGCTTTTTTTGTTTGTTTTATGTTTTTTAATTTAATGCCTGATTACTCAAAATTTTACAGCTATGAGATTTCTGTTATGTTATGCTGCACTAATATACAGATATACACTCTGAACCTTTACATTCCATCCAAGAGCTAGTTTCCAAGAAAGATCGGCTGTACAAACGTTAACACAGCATAAACATCGAGATGTCGTGTGGTGGGTGATGTACATTGTGCGTTTACAAAGGTGTCGTGAGCCCCTTTCCCATTTATCGTCCATGTCATGTATGAAATATTTTTTATAACATTCATGTATAAACATGTTATGCACCAACTGCTCCTATGAACAATAGTCCATGCATATGTTTTCTCGATCCTAATATCAATATCCATATCTAATCACACTCCTGCTTTGAAGATTCAGTGCATGTTTTTCCCACTTCACCACAGACACAATAAAAAAAAAGAGTATTTCTTATCTTGTAAATAAAACAAGTTTTCTTTTATACACATAAGATCTTTTGTTAATTTTCCAGTTCAGTACAAAGCATGTGTGAAGGCAAACAGCGGAGTGAAAGAGACTCTCTTGGCACTCTTAAACACATGCGCTAAGTGGAAGGATACTAATCTCCACACTTGCCTATGACCAACTCGACCCAACCTGCACAACAGACACAGAATTTAGCTGTGTTGAGAAACTTGACCCTGTTCACGCTGGTAGTATCAGGACACCTGTGATGTACTCACTTTGGATGTTGCATGTTTTGTTGGTGATTTGTTCATACTATTTTTGTGTCCAGATTCTGCTCTACAAAAAGAAAGACAATGCGACTATGGGGGGGAAAATAACTGAAATTATTATCTAAAGATGTATGCTGACTGTACAAAGATATGCTTGTATAATCTGTCTGGTTTTCCACTCAATGTAAACTGAAAAACAAACAAAAAAATTATCTAATGTCATGGTTTTTGTGGTTGTACACAAATGGTATTGATAAATTATGCAAATTGTGCTGTACAAAAGGCTGTTGCCCTAAATAGTCTACATATTAAATAATATATGTAAAATTCTCACAGGGATGGAGTCTTATTTAAAACATGTATTTAAATGACTCTTGATTTTGTACCACACTAGAAATATAGTTGGCAAGCAAAAATAAAAAGGAGTGCAAAAGTTCACACACCCTTAGGACCAATTCTAGTTATATATATATGAATATATATATATACATATATATATATATATATATATAACTAGAATTGGTGTGTGAACTTTTGCACTCCTTTTTATTTTTGGATATATATATATATATATATATATATGTGTGTGTGTGTGTGTGTGTGTGTGTGTGTGCATGTG
>JAQQZR010000004.1:5704302-5729364 GCA_030068235.1 Notoglanidium macrostoma | reverse complement strand
AAAGTTATTTCTGTGACCATTGTGAGTTTTTCTTTCATTGACTGAAGGGTACCAACAATTTTGTCCACGTGTGTATGATCGTGGTTTCCCTGGTCAATGGGGTGAGGGATGAGAATACAGGAGGAAGAGGATGGAGAGAGTGAAGCTGTTCCAGCTCGTTTTATTAATGGACAGCATCCCCCACCGTTCAGTTTAATTTCTGCTCAGGTCTATGCAAGTACAGTCAGCTCTCTGGAGTCTGGCAAGCTACTGATAAGGGACAAACACATGAATAGACAGATGTAGACAATCACTAGCTACATGCTCGTTCTTGGCTACTCCTGCTCTGCTGTACAGCTGGTGCTTCACCACACCCCTGCTGCCACAGTGACCTTTAGCTTGTCAACTGGACATCAAAATTGAAGAAAGCATTCTTCATGTCAGCCTTTGCTTATTGAAATAAGCCTTTATAACTGTTTATGTGTTTATTGTGGTTTATGTCAATCATCATGAAACGTTCAAATAAGTCCCATGTTACAATAAGAACTATTATGATGAATGATTAATCTTAAGTGATATCATTAGCAGATCTTTAGACTCGTTAGGATTTTATACAGGAAGCTGAATTCTTTTTTTGCAGTGCTGTAAAAGTGATATTCATTCCACTAGCACTGTTTAATAGTTTGATAATATATAGCCTAATTTACAATTATTTTCCTTCTTGTGTTATAGCTATGCATGGCTGTCTGGGAGTTGTCAGGATCCTTCTTGGGAGGTCAGTGGCTGATGTTGTATATTCTGTTTGAGACATATTGAAGCTGCACCAATATGAACAAATGACTATATTGTGATCTTGCTGCTACATATTGAGAAAGGAATATCTGAAGAATAAAACACTACTGTCATGAGCAGGGAAAGTCGGGACAGAATGCAGGTGCGGTTCAGTCTTTTTATTAAAAGCACAATAGAGCAGAAGTACCAAATCTACAGGCAGAGACAATATCCAAAATCGGGCAGGGCTCGCGCGCTCAGCAGACAGGTTCTTCTTCTTCTTATTATTATTATTTTCCAATAAAGTTCTTATCCTTCTTACTCCACAGCAGTCTTCTAATTATCACAATTTTTTAATTGTAACCAAAATACGACACATTGTACTTTTTAGGAACATCCACAAAACTTTTATCGCTTATGTTATAACAGTTGTAAATAGTCATTCCCTCAGAAGCCTCTGGTTTTTTCTCTCGCTGTTGAAGTTCATAAGACAAAATTGCAGCTCATGTTACCGAGAAAATGCACAGAGCAAAATCCTCTGTCCTGAAGACCTTCCAATCTCTTAAAGGGGTCGCCATTTTCGAGGGTGACGACATTCCAAAACAATCCGCAAGAATCTGGTGACTTCCTAGGATCTTGTATTGTCAGTGTAATAGAAGATATTTTATCAGAGTATCTATATTTTAAATACTTTTGACCGATCCATTTAATTTCTGTACGTTTATTCCGTATGTAATGAACTTGAACCAGCCTCACTCGTCTCACTGTCAGCTGCAAAGGAAAGGAAAGATAAGGCGTCGCTTCCACATATGACACGTAGATGAAAAACGTGTTCACGATCACTAATAGTCAATTTTTAGGATGTTTTGCTCACAGGGAGCTAGCAGGTAAACAACGCATTCGATTCTGAGCAGGGTGAGCTGACCCTTTTACAGTTACTAACACAAGCACTAACACTGGAGACTCCTTCACATGAAGTGAACTCTTGTGATTTTTTTTTTTCAAATTCTGAACACACGACTGAATGTAACATACAATTGAGTTTTGTGTCGCTTTAATAGCTTTGCATCTCCATTTATTGTGTTAGTGAAAACACCCAACAGGTTTCTTTTGTCTTATCCAGATGTGATTATAAGCCTGATGAGAAAGACAGCTGTGGAGTTACACCATTCATGGACGCTGTGAGAAATGGACATCTGGGTGTAGCCAAGCTGCTGCTGGAAAAACACCAAGTAAAAGACTATTTGACTGGTGAATTTAGCTGAGCCTCAATTACTAAATAAAAAAGTAGTTCATTAAGTGTGTGTGTGTGTGTGTGTGTGTGTGTGTGTGTGTGTGGGGCTGTGTTTTTTATTTCTTCAAAACAGGCCTGTCCATCTGCTGTGGATATTCTGGGAGCGCAGCCACTACACCAGGCCTCTTTAACAGCCCAAGAAGAGGCACTGCGTTTCCTCGTACACGAGCTTAGCATCGACGTGAACGTGAGAGCCACAAAGTTGGAGCTTACAGCTCTGCATTACGCTGCCAAGGTCAAGTTTTTTTGAACAATTATTTAAAAAAAAAGACAAATGTCTACATGGGCAAGCGTAATTATGAAAACTCAAATTGTGGTCTTTTTTTTTTTCAGGAAGGACACACGAACGCTATAAAAACCCTGCTGCAGTTAGGTGCTGATCTTCATGCCAGGGATAAGAAAGGCCGGTCAGGTAAAAAGTTTTCACACCTAGAAGTGCACCAGAGTTCAATCTTTTGTGGCCTTGAATCGTTTTCATTCTGTTTCCAAGCACACTATAGTGTATGTGAGCGTTGCTATTCCTTGACTGGTTTTTCTCTTTTTGTTTTTTCTTCTTCTTTATCATTTTTTTTCTGTTCCTGTTTTGCTGCCGCATTGGGTTTTGGTTTTGGTATGTTGGTGTGTCATGCACACATGCATAATATTTTTTTTCCTCTTTCCCTTCCTTTTTGAGTTTTCTTAATTTCTTTCCTTCTGCTTCTGTTCTTCTTTGGCTGTAATAGCCCATTATTGTCCTTTAAAAAGACACAATAAGAGGTCACAATAAGAAATGTAACAAAGATGTTTATGAATTTTGCTGGGATTTATTGGCTGTTCTTGTTGGTGTTAAGGGAGTTTTATCAGGTTGTCATGCAGATGCATTTTTCTTGGAGGAAATATAGATTATAGTGGGTAGCTACCAGCTAAAAACGTGTCTAAAAGTTTCAGGTCAATAATGTTTATGATTTTCAGAAGTAGCTCTCCCATGGACAATTACCAATTGTCTAGACCCATTGGGTTCGATAAAAATATGTAAACCAGTTCAAAGAAAAAGCAATAAATACATTTTGCTCTGTGGTTTGTTAGAGTACATGAACAGTCATATGCTACCACAGTCCGTTAAAGTAAATCCTTCACCCAAAAGGCCAATACCGGAAGTGAAACTAGCTTTACCAAAGCAATACAAGCACTCAGTCTCTCACCTTGGTGCAAACCATCTTACAGCTGTGTCCCTACAGCAACAAGCTGAATAGTGGTCGCCGCACAATACGACTGAGATCACTGATATTTAGAGCACCAGATTTCTGCTGTGTGCTGAGCAAATAACAAAAAAACATAGCTGTTAAAAATGGCATTACGTCATCTGGCCAAGCAGCACAGCCTGGTAAAAACCATCTTGAACCGCACAAGCTCTGCATTTAAGTAAGATACGTTGACGATGTCTGCAAGGAAAGTTTGCACACAGGCTAGCGTACGAAATTCGTAACTGTTGAAAAGGAAACTGGTAAATAATAGACTTTAAATCATTCTCTGTTCTATAATTCACAGCTTTACACATGGCGTGCATCGGCCAGCATGCGATCACAGCTCGGACTCTGTTGCAGCTCGGACTCACGGATACAAAGGACAGCACGGGCACCGCTGCTAGACAGCATGCCAAGAAACCAGACGTAACCAGAGTGTTCGAGGCACCTGAAGAGCCAGAGCCTTAACAAACAGCTATCCAGATAAATCATATTCGGTTATAATACTAAAGCAGTTCTGTGCAAATGTATTTGAAATAAGTCAAGCGCTTCTGTGTGGATATATATACTCCTTTTTTTCTCTTTGGTTTATCACATGCCTTCTATTAAAATTGGAGTATAGTAAAAAGCAGTGACGTGTTAAAAAGGTTTTCATACCCTGTCCGTCAGTCTAACATCGCGGCAATTATTTATTTTGGAGAAGTTCTTTCAGAGGAAGCTTTACGAAGAATTTGTTGCTGGCGGTAATGCAGAATAAAATATAAGTATAAACTCTATGTATAACCCATATATTGTTTGTTTTTTTCTTTGGATCCAACTAATCAGCCAAATAGCAGGCCGTTTTTGTAAAATCACTGTAACGGTGCAATGAGACTAGAGGCCTGCAGAATAGTAAATCTCTAAGACAAACTCTATGAGACACACTATACAGTACTTACAATTTATCATAAAGCAAAACCAGTTTATAACTACTAAACAGGGATCTGATGCATAAGATAATTAGATCTTTTAGGATGCGTCATAGTATGACAGTAGATGGCATATTTGTACCTTTGGCCGTAAAATTAAAGAAGAAAAAAAAAAGAAAACACTCCATACATGTCTCAGTACAATTTTTTTTTTTTATCTTTGAGACTGAAAATAAGTTTAAGGCTTCAACATTTCACCCAAACAACATCCATGAATAAACTGGGATCTTCTAAAAACTGATTTGAAAATGAACTGGCAAATGTAAAGGAAAGAATGTCTTCTTCTATTAAAGAATTGCATAACACTTTTTGTCCATTTAGAATTGCATTTAACGCTGTGGAATAAGCCGTAAGCAAGTTAGTTCCTATTCAAGTTCAGGTGGCTTTAATTGTCATTTCAACCATATACAGATGATGCAGTACGTAGTAAAACGAGACAACGTTCCTCCAGGACCAAGGTGATACATATAGGACAGCACAGAAGTACAAAAGTGCACGTGTGCAACAGAAGACAACATACAGTGCAAGTGTGCAAAACGTGCAAATACTGCAGACAGTTCAGATATCACAAGACATCACAAGACAGCACAGTGCAGTGCTAATCCAAATCAAATGTGCAAAAAATTGCAGAGGTAGTAGAATGTATACATTTGTGTGTGTGTGTGTGTGTGTGTGTGTGTGTGTGTGTGTGTGTGTGTGTGTGTGTGTGTGTCAGTCCAGTCCCTGAGAGTTCAGGAGTCTGATGGCTTGGGGGAAGACATGCATAATATCAGCACTGGTTGATTTCTTTTTTCCCCCTAGTCGAACAAAAACATGCAGCTTGTCATTTCACCAAGGAACCATAAAGCGTGTGTCAGAAAACTTAAATGTACAGTTTTATCCATGAATGGTACAAAGCATTGATACTGGAGACTCCTTCCAGGAATGTTCAGTAAACGTCTCCTGATAAAAAACAACAACTATTTGTTGTTTTTAATCTGTATATGTGGAGCATCTGCCATACAAGTTCCTGTCTAATTTGTTGCTATAGAAATGATAAAAGTACCAGAAAGGGCGTTAACATAAACTTGCAACCAGCACTATTGTCAGAACTGCTGTCATAGAAAATTGATCAACATCCTCTGACCAATCAGAATTGAGAATACAACAGCGCTGTGTTTAACAATAATGATCCTTGCGATAATGAAAGCCTCCTTTCATCTCTGTTTAGTCTTCTACTTGACTCTGTTACTCTACTTTTTAACATGTTGTGCAGTTTCTTGGCTCCTCCCACAACCCTTCAGTCCCTCCTACCCGCACAGGCCCCGCCCCCGCGCACAGGCCCCTCCCACCCGGTTAGTCCAGCCTGTTTGACGTTCCACCGCTTCTCTCATTTCCAGCTTTGCCGCTGATCTCCATTTTCTTCTTCAGGCCCGACACACAGGAAAAAAGGGGATTAAACTCGTGAAGCAAAATGAATGAAGAATACGACGTTATCGTTTTGGGAACTGGACTTACGGTATAGACTCGTTCTGATGAAAGCTAACACATTTTTATCTGCTTTTCTGTATTTGATTTGTATCTGTAAAGAGAAATGCAAAGCCTGACCCGCTAGCTACTTAGCCGGCTAGTTAGCTAGCTTTATCATAATTCCGGGTAGTTGCATGTTCACTATCTTAGTGCACAATATTGTATATGCCTGTATGATTTATAGTGCACTATATGTTTAATAGAGAGTAATTTAGGATTCCGCCCTGGTCTATGCTAACATGGCTGTTTCTCTGACTTCGCCTTGCTAAGTAGCGCCAAACGGTTTTTCGGTTAGCTAACTTATTTTTATTCACTTGACTTCATTGCGACTCTAATAAAACCGTCTTCTCGTATTATAAAAAAAATTTGGCACGCAAACGTTGTCCAATTTTACCGGTAAATCCACGCTATTAGTTTAATTACGTAGATAATGTAGCTCGCTGGCTAGTTATTAACTATAGCTAGCTGTCTAGGTGGCTGGTTTGGTTGTAATCTCTCCGCGCTGACTGGACAACAAACAGCACAACATGGTAAAAATAATTACTAGTAAAATGTACTTTGAAGTTAGTTTGGAAGTGATGAAGCGCGCGAGCAGATAAAGTAGCAGGCGGATGTGACGTTTGCAGGCGGTGTGTGTTAGCCACGTTAGCTAGCCTTCTCTTCGCCTTTTTTTTTCTCTCCTTTTTTAATGTTAGCTACTTTTTTTTTTGAGGAGGTTGGTTATCCTTCTTTACTTGTGTAATTATATGAAAGCAGCGCGTGTATTGAAAGTAAATTATTAGTTTAACAAACGTTAGTAAACAGCCGCGCCCTCGGTTATCGAGGCTTAACAACTCATGCAGTTCATCCTGTCTTAGTTAATAATAGTTCACATAGTTCTGTGTGTGTGCGTCAAAATCTAAACGGCAGAAACGTAATTTCCGGCTTCATATAACGTATAACATCTCCAGCAATAGCTTGGGTTATGAAACTTTACTTGATTAGACCAGAGATGGTACAACCATCATTATCTTCATTCATCTTTGTTGGCTAGGTCAGGGAGGTGGAGGACCTGGAGTTTATCACTGTGTGTGATTTCAAGTTTACCAGGCACACACACACTTAGAGTAGCCACTTCACCTGTCAACGTGAGAAAGAAACCAGAGAACCCAGAGGGAACCTGCACAGACATGAGGAAAACAAAGCTCCATCCAGACCTGCCGCAGCCCCCTGATGCCCTCATGATACCTAGTGGAAGATATTTCACTAGAGATGCTCTGATCCACCTCCTTTCCATGTTATAGTATGTTTCTAATATCAGATCTCTGTACACCGACAGCTGTTCATGATGTTAGGGCAGACGGTTAATGTTAAAGTCCTTATAGCAATAAGTCTCACTGCTCGGCAGTCATCTTGGTAACGACTCGGGGTTGATATTTCAGGCTTACAAGGCCTGGGATTTATCTAAATGAATGGCGAGAGAGCCATAACTACACTTTCAATGGCCGCTGGGGTGTAAAATGGCATGTATAGACTCACCAGTCACATCTGATTAAAAAAGTGCTTAAAATGTTTGGTGACTTTAAGGTTTAAAAAGCTTTTCCACCAGTAAGTTATACATCTGCTATGCATGATCAATAGATCAACAGTGAAACTATTTGCAGTTGCAGTGCATTGTCTAACAAGCCATTGTTGATGGAATAGTAAGAATGATGTGAGGCGAACTGATTCACAAATACAGTCCTTCATTTATACGTCTGCCTTCCAGGCTGTGATACTCTGCCAGCTTCATACCGCGTTTCCTCCAAGGTTATTCAGCAAATAGTGTTCACATGCAAGAAAGGACATGTCATATTATTCAACATCGCATCATTAGATATGATCAAGAAACGTCCCGAACCCGATCTCATACGCATCCAGCTTTTCAGTCCGTTACCGGATCTGCATCACACTTCATTTCCGAGTTTGCGCAGCCTCATTTTTCATGGAGTTAACTTCACAAGAATCAATTTGTTTTGATGTAATTTCTGTTGAATGGAATTTCTTTTCAGGTTCCTATGAGGTTTGCGTTTTGCATTAAAAGAAATCACCGAGTTTTTTTTTCATAGGAACACAAGATACCACGGCGGATATAGAGCCTTCAAACAGCACAAATTAGTTTTTATAATTTGTAATAACAGCAGGAAAAGTCTTGGCGTAGCCTTGTTCGTGGATGGTCTGTTCCAAAGGTGCCAATATTGATCAGGATGTGCAAATGACCAAACCAAATGACATTCCAGTCTGGCTATGCAGCGTGCAGCACAACTGAACAGGAAAGAGGAAGCTGGGATTCGGGTGTGAAGCGTTTGTCGTAGGTGCTCCATCATCATTAGTAGTCTCGATAGTACTCAGAAATGGGCGTGTCCATGTCACGACAAGGAAATGAAAGTCATTAGTTCCTCAAAAGAGAATTCGCAGTGCTGTGATGCACAGACTTCAACCCGATTTGTTTACTTGTCTCAAATGAATTCTGCATCACACTAAATGAAACTTGTAGCCTAATTAAAGGAGCATTTTGTGCTCCTGTCGTTATCACGACTTTTAATGGATTTAGCACTTGCCTAAAGCTTTGTCGTAGTTAGTCCTCTCTTGTATTCTCTTCTCCTTTCTCCTCTTACACAGAGCTGGAGCTACAGTGCTCGTCGCCTGTCTGTCATATAAATGAATACCGTGGAAGCTCTTGTTTCCCACATCACAGGATAATACAGAACGCCGTTTGTCTGTAACGTCAGGGAGTGGGATGAACTGAGTCACCACCGAAAAGAAAAGTCTGAGTGAGTGACGCACTGTTCAAGAAGAAAGCAAGAGAATGAGCAGAGGAAAGAAGCGAAGCCTTGGCAGAATCCTGATACCATGGCAGCATGCTGACATTTAGGAGCGGCTGACAGTCAGACAGGCAAATATCTGAGTCTCAGCATGCAGCCAGCGCCATCAAAAAGGAGTCCAAATGTCAGTTTACCTGAGACAGCATCACCTTCACGTGACTGACTCAATCCCCCCTTTGACTGAAAAGCCAGGCGTGTATCACAAGCAGTCAGCTGATTTAGTTTTTTACTGGAGTTCTGTTAACGTTTAACTCCTCACCGCTGCGAGACGGTTCCTCCTGCAGAACGTTCGCTCTCCTTGCACGCTTGATATATGCGGGTCTGGGTGGTGATGGTGCCGGATCTCGATTTATGATGGGATTTATAGTTCGTGAAGTGTTGGATCTGAGCTATTAGCTTGGCCATTAAACCTTTTCTCTCTCTAGTGGACAGTAATTCTAATGTAGCTGTAATTAATGTGATTGCACAAACAATCCCACTCTTATCCTTTTTCACGCTGCTTCTCTCACAGTTGTCTGTCGTTTGCCTGAATAGTGTGCATGTATACGCTCATTCTCTCGTTTTCCTGTCGTTTGCCTGAATAGTGTGCATGTATACGCTCATTCTCTCGTTTTCCTGTCGTTTTTTTTTCCTCCCATTGAAATGGAGTTTCGGAATCAACGCTCTTGAAATCAGCTCTGACTAGAGTTGACTAAAGAGCTAAGACTTTGTATTTGAGCTCTCTGATGGGAACACGGCTCTATCCGAATGCTTTTTAACCGCAGGTGCGTCTGGACGGACGTACTTTCTAAGGCTTTTATGAAAAAAGGAAAAATAAATGGCTCACAAAGATAGTATCACTTGTAAGACTGATGTAAATTGCGTGTTCTAAGAGACTAATCAGTGACCCTGATCTAGAGCTGCATCTCAAATGGCGTATTATGTAATGGATTCTTATATTACGTACTTGAGTATGCAATAGATAATGGCTTAACCTTGGTACCGACACTGTACACTAACTACAGCGGCCTGAATTTTATTTCGAGCTTTTTTTACTGGCAGCCGCACTGCGTTTCTAGGGACTGAGAGCAGAAAAAAAGAGCATGTGGTTATAAATGAGGGCTCGTGGCAGTGTAGGCTGGTGGTGTTCACGGGTGTGGCTGTTTTTGGATGACGATTTGGCCTGTAGTCATGGGACGGGGCTTGGGAGATTCTGGTAGGGAATGACACCAAGAACAACACGCGTTTCTGTCCTCCTCTGCTGTTTCTCTGACGGACCGCAGCAGTGCATTTCTCACGCTTTTTAATCTGGAGAAGATTGAACTCATCCACTTGTTTGTAGACGGCGTAACTCTGCTAGCTGAGCTCCATTCAGACCTGCAGCTTGCCCCACTTCCTTCTTAGCATCTGGCTCTTATTTGCATGGCAGCAGTGTATCAGAAAACAACCTGGAGTTAAAGTTAACAAGCAGGTATGTCTTAGTTTAGCACGTCTGTGGTGGTGTGGACGAGACGCACTTCACGCTCTGTATAAAGTCCGCTTCATCACATGATCTCTATAACTCGCGCTGATCGCGTTATGGACTCAGGACGTGGGCAAACACGCACTGTTTTGTTTTTGTTTTTTTCCCCTTGAGTGCTTGTTTGATCTCTTGTCGTCATGCTCGGTTCTTAAAGAGGTGTTCGTCATAAGTGCAGGGATTGGGTGGTGTTTAAACGGATGGTGCTTTGGTACTCTGCCTCACACGGGCTGTCACTTTTGTCTCTCTTATTTTAAGTGTTTTGTCACCTTGTTTTATAATGAGTGTGAATCTTATATTACGTCTTAAATTCGTAAATTCTAAGCCAATTCTACTTTTTTTGTTTGTTTGGTTTTTTTGAAAGGTTAAAATTTCTGTGCTTTCGTCTGTTTCGTTCTCACACTTCTTAGCTCATATATTTGAGGCTCAGGTTTTTGTTTTAGGATGCCCCGTGCAGGCACAACGACAAGACGCGGGCGCGTGACCGCCAGTGCAGAAGATATGATGGAGTCTTATTATCTCCTGCAAGGCCACAAGTCTTAAAGCTCGCACAACATTCACACGTTATCCATTTGGAAATTGCCGCACAGACCTAGCCGAGTGTCGTTATGTGTTTAGGCTCGTCTCGTCTCACCTGTTCAGCAGTAGAGTAGCCGCGCCTTTACAGAATACGCTGTGCCGTGTGTGCTGTGTATGTGAACATGCTGTGCCTGGGATTTGTGTTTCTCACAGGAGTGCATCCTGTCAGGGATCATGTCTGTGAAGGGAAAGAAGGTCCTGCACATGGACAGGAACTCTTACTACGGCGGAGACAGCGCCTCCATCACCCCTCTGGAGGACGTAAGTCTATTTAAAGGATCAAAAAGCTTTAAAGGCAACTTGCATTTCCATTTGTTCATCAGGTATGTGCTTTTATCCACTGCGTTAGACAATCGAGCACCTCGTCTCAGTAGCCACACTTCCAAGCACTGACTGGATACCCTGTCGTGTATCTTGCTTCATAATTTGGTTCTTTAAAGTTAATTGTTAATGTAGAGCAGTATTAAAGTTCTCCCCTTCCTCTCTCAGCTGTACAAGCGCTTCAGCCTGCCCGGTACCCCTCCTGAGTCGATGGGGAAAGGTCGTGACTGGAACGTGGACCTCATCCCCAAGTTCCTCATGGCAAACGGTAAGAACCGAGCAATGTCAAAGGAGCTATGTAGTTATAAACAAACAAAAAGCAAGTCTGATCTGGAAATCTGTGTGCCAAATACTGCAAGCTTCAATAACTCTGCTGATCCTGTTGCCTAGCAATGAGTTGTAATGTAACAGCTCACTGGTCATTCACGCCTCAGAGACAGGATCGTACTAATATCCAAGAGATGGGGAATGTTTTGTGATGTCGGTCCTTTCAGCGTGACATTAATAATTCATCTGATTAATGTCATGGAAAGGTTCTGTTTCTTTAGTTTTGTGTCTGTGTTCTAGGTCAGCTTGTGCGCATGCTGCTGATCACACAGGTGACGCGCTACCTGGACTTCAAAGTGATCGAGGGCAGCTTCGTCTACAAGAAGGGCAACATCTACAAAGTGCCCTCCACCGAGGCTGAGGCTCTGGGCTCCAGTAAGTGAGCTCTGATGTTCTGATATCGGTGGCGAAGTCCTGTTCTGTCCATCGTGCGTCACGGAGCAAGTGCGGTCATAATACTTATGTCCGTTTGGAATTCTCAATGTTTTGGTCCGGACACCTAGTAAGCAGTTTTATGTTACAGCTTTACGTTACCGTATGAGGCATGAAGCTGATGAGCAGTAATGACGCACCCAATCAAATCCAATTCTTTAATCTCGGTGAAAGTAGAGAGAATGTTCAGTGCGTTATGGAACAAGACATCGCTTAGGTGTGTTTGTGTGCCATGTCGTTCCCACAGTGTGTTTTCTCATCTCCTTCCCTTTAGAACATGTTCATTTTCTAAACTTTGTTAAAGGATTCTTGTAGAGTGATATAAATGGCTTGAAGTAATGACACCCTGTGCATGTCAGTATTTCAGTAATGATAAACTTCGCATGTTATTTTTTACATTTAAAAAAAAAAAAAAAGAAAGTTGTGGTTTGTTTTTTTTATAAACCCTAAAACCTTAGCACTAATCAAGTCTGTTATTTGATATTGCCTGATTCTGTTGGGGAAGCACAAACGTTGCTACTTGGATTTTGTGTAAGGCATTTGTTTGGACAAGCATACAAATATATGGACTAAAGTTTGCGGACACCTGACCGTAACGCTTGCGTGCTTGTTGAACATCCTGTTCCAGATTTACTCCCCCTTTGTTGTTATAATCACCTCCACTCTTCTCTTCTGGGAAGGCTTTCCACTAGGTGTTGGAGCGTGGCAGCGGGGTTCGTGTTCATTCAGCCACATGAGCAGTAGTGAGGTCATACACTGATGTCAGGTGAGGAGGCCGGGGGTGCAGTCAGCGTTCCAGTTTATCCTGGAGGTGTTGAGAGGGGTTGAGGGCAGGGCTCTGTGCAGGACGCTCGAGTTCTACCACTGCAACCTTGACGGACCGTTGGCGTCTTCATGGAGCTCGCTTTGTGCACAGGGGCATTGTCATGAATAAGTTTGGTCCTCTTGGATCCAGCGAACAGAAATGGTAATGCTACAGCCTACAACGAGATCCTAAACAATCTTGTGCTTCCGGCTTTGTGGCAACAGTTTGGTGTGATGGTCTGGTGTCCACAAACTTTTGTCCGCATTGTATGTTAGGTTACAGGTAAATGTAGAGGGGTTCTTGAAGTGAGTTTCTGAAACTTGTAAACATTGGTGTTGCTTCCCCTTTTTTGAACACAGCACACTGCATTACGGTTATAATCCTATTGCATTGCAGTTCCTCTTACACTCCCTATCAGCAGGTGTTGCTCTCATATTCAGTCTGGCTCATTTCAATACAATACTTCTGTCTAGGCCTGATGGGGCTGTTTGAAAAGAGGCGGTTCCGGAAGTTCCTGGTTTTCGTTGCCAACTTTGATGAGAACGATCCTAAAACTACGGAGGGTGTGGATCCCAAGAAGACCACCATGCGTGAGGTTTACAAGAAGTTTGACTTGGGCCAGGATGTCATCGACTTCACAGGCCATGCCATTGCGCTCTACCGCACAGACGAGTGAGTTGTCTTTGCCCCGAGAACTCTCCCTCCTACACAGTGAACCAGTGGATAACAGGAAGCTGAATGTTTTCTCCTGATCTTAAGTGTGTTATGATGCTCTCTTCCTCGCTGTCTCTCTCTAGTTATCTGGATCAGCCCTGCCTAGACACAATAAATAGGGTTAAGTTGTACAGCGAGTCCTTGGCGAGATATGGGAAGAGCCCCTATCTTTATCCACTGTACGGTCTGGGAGAACTGCCTCAGGGCTTTGCCAGGTCAGCCTCTCTTCTGTCATATACACAGTGATTTCGGTTTAGTGCTTTTGGAAGCTGTAACAAATATTTTCACCTTGCTGTACATATTTATCACACTTGTGTTTTACAGATTAAGTGCCATCTATGGAGGAACCTACATGCTGAACAAGCCAATTGAAGAGATCATTGTAGAGAATGGCAAAATAGTGGGCGTGAAATCTGAGGGAGAGGTGAGGAATCAGTTCAGCATGCACACTAGGGGTTGCACGACTAATTATAAAAGTATCTTAATAAGCAAACTACATTAATAGGAAATCTCAATTCATCTGTTAAATGTTGAGCACAGGAAACTGCGTTTCAGCTATGCACAGGATCATAATTACATTTCCAGCTTCAGTGCTTTTTTAAGCTGCTTGGTGAATGGTGAAAATAAATAAATCCGTGTAATGAACCTGCAAATTATAGCTATGTGCATCATATTACACTATTTAATAGTGTACCATTTCGTACGATGCAGTCATACAGACAACCTGGAGGCCCAGCCGGAATAGATTGACGATTCTTGGAGCTATACAAGCGGCCTTCCTTGGATGGAGGATGCTTCATCTACAGCAGCTCGTTGGAAATTTTCTCCGTTCTTATAATAATCTGGTAGTTGCTTAATTCGTCAGTAGCACCCAAAGACGTTTCACTGGAATCAGTCAGCTGCCATGAATAATGAAGATCAACCCATTGCACTGAATGCACTCTTTTGTACAGCACTGGCCATGAAGGAATTCACTATTTAAATCTTATTTAGCTTCAGAGGACGTGAAAAATAACTGCAGGAGGAATTCCATGAAGTGCCGTCTACGAAGCAGGCAGTGTGGGATTACAAACTAATCCTGTATGCCGCTACACTTTATACAATGTACCGTGAACGTGATATTCCAGTAAAGCAAAGGAAAATAAATAACAGCTCTATTCCCAGTGTAGCATTTAAAAGCAATGAGCGTTTGATTTGGAGGCTGGTTTTCATCTAGTTTAAAATATTTCTAGGCTGACAAAAAGCACATTTAGCTCGCTTTCTTTACCGTCTGCCTCACTGGTTTTTTCCCACACCACCCTGGCAAGTAAACGTCCGCACAACTACAACTAGTGAATGTTTGTCAACTTGTCTATACAACCCCTAGTTCACACTAGAAAGCAACAAGTCACTGATCAAGTCTCACTCCCAGTTTGGTTTATGTGGACATTTATTGCCCACCACTGTTTATAAGTTCTGGTAAGAAATTATAACAATCTAATAGTATGCATGCTGTTGAATGAGTTGTACACTCCCGTTACTTTAAAATGTATTTCACTATTGTGGCATTGTAGATCGTTGTGCAGAAAGAGACAATGCTGTAAGATGGCAGTAAAGTGCAACAGTGATGTGCAAGCGACATAGTGCATGCGATATGAGTGACTTGAATCCAGAGACATGGAATAATGTAATTCAAGGCAGTGTGGCGCAGTTGAACATGGATACAAAGCAGAATGGTGGTAAATGAAAATGGACCCAGTGATGAGTGATATCCGGAGCGACTATAGAACAACTGACTGTAAGGTGCAATTAGAAGAATGTGCAAAATACGCTAGAGTAGTCCGCGATGAGCTCCTTGGTCTTCTGGGTGTTAGGGGGCAGGTTGTTGTTGGTACACCACAGGCCAGGCACGGGTGCTGGAACTCCTCCCTCTAGGCCAGGGGTGTCAAATCGTATCCGGAATGGGCTGGTGTGAGTGCAGGTTTCCAAGCAGAAGCTACACCCGAGTCTATTGAAAGCCAAGATTAGCTGAATAAACCGGTGGAATGAGGCAATGATTGATTGGAATGGAATGCTGCTTAATTGTAATGAAAACCTGCACCCACACCGGCTCTTTGCGGATAAGATTCGACACCCCTGCTCCAGGCTGCCTCTATCGCCGGTCAGACCTACCACCGTGATGTCCTCTGCGAGTAACAGATGCCTTATGCTGCACCCATCTATCCACATGAGCACTGACTTGTTACCAGCGTGGCGCATTTGTGTTTCATGTCTCTGCTGCAGTGTAGTTTGTCAGAATCAGAACCTTTTTAATTGCCATGTGAGAAATGCACAAGAAAATGCTTAACAGTATACAATACTGTGTTAATATCAAGTCAACTAATATCATAAGCACAATACAATACAATACAGTGCAGTGTGAAAAAGTAATGCACACCACGTCACTAAAGAATAATCGGTATGGGGATGGTTCGATTTAACATCTGCGTGTGTTGTGTATTTGTGTGTGTTCAGATTGCTCGCTGTAAACAGCTGATTTGCGACCCCAGCTACATCATGGACCGGGCCAAAGTGGTCGGCAAGGTGATCCGAGTCATCTGCATCTTAAACCACCCCATTAAGAACACCTCAGACTCCAACTCTTGCCAGATCATCATCCCTCAGAACCAGGTCAACAGGAAGCACGGTGAGGCACACAGGAAATGAAGCTCATACAGTCAGTGGTATTTGCTTTGTAGGTTTCATTTTGAGAATAACTCATTTGTCATTGATTTGCAATGTTTGTTCCGTGATTTAGATATCTACGTGTGCATGATCTCGTATGCGCACAACGTGGCAGCACAGGGGAAATACATCGCCATTGTCAGCACCACCGTGGAGACTAACGACCCTGAGAAGGAAATTAAACCAGCTTTGGACCTGCTGGAGCCTATCGAGCAGAAGTATGCGCTTCACGTGTGATCTAATATCCTGGCGTTATAATATGTAAGAGTAATGTGTGATGGAGTGGGGAAAATGCCAGAAGCTCCTTGTTTATAGTTTTCCTGTTTGATCTTCCACAGATTTGTGAGCATCAGTGATCTCTGCGCTCCAACCGACCTGGGAACTGATAGCCAGGTTAGTCTGTCAGGAAGTCAATTACTTATTCTCATTAAATAGTTTCAGGTGAAAACGTTTAAAGCCTTGAACATGCTATAGAGCAGGGACGTTGGACTAAAGTTAATAAACAGTTACGTAAAATTCCCTGCTTACAGAAGTCTGGATGAGCAAATAACATGACCAATTGGCAGCGAGAGTTACCTTTTAATGCTTAACCCGTTAATGATTAGACTGTAGCGATGAATAAGAGACACTTATTTAATTGCTTTGTTTGACAGTGGAACTTCAGATTAGTTTTCATTAGTGCCATTGACTCTGAAAAGACGAGACCTTTATTTCGAATTTGATGTGGGAGTATAAACAAATACTTCTGTGTACATTCTCATGGTCACTCTCTATCAACTTTTGCTCTCGACTTTAATTGACCCTATATGACCTTTGTTTGACCCCAGGTCTTCATCTCTCGCTCCTACGATGCCACGACCCACTTCGAGACCACCTGCGATGACATCAAGGACATCTATAAGCGTATGACTGGCACAGACTTTGACTTTGCCGAGATGGAGCGCAAGAAGAATGACATCTTTGGCGACGGGAGCGAGCAGTAACTGCGCTCTTGACACTGTTGAATATCAGATATTCAGATGGAAATCTTTAAGGAAAAATAAGTAAATTTGGAAGAAAAAAAAAAGGTAACCAAAATGGGCTAGTTGATTATCTCAAATGAGGTTTTTTTTGTTTGTTTGTTTTTTTGTCGTTGTTGTTGTTTTTGTTTTTTTCTTTCCATAAAGGAATTTCATGTATACAGTTACAGATTTAGCATTTAAGAAGAGAGATGGGTCAGGCGGTCTGCTTTGTATAATCAGGTTGAGACACATTGCACTGAACATTGGTTGACGTCCTGTATTCGGTTGCCATCATTGTGTTTTCACCCTGTTCACACAGGGAGGGCATTTAGTCCAAAGATGCCAAATCATCAGATGTACTCAAGTGATATAAAGGCACAAGTAACTGAATGAATTAAAAACAAAGCAGCAGAAGTATTTTTTTATAATTATGTACAAAAACTTACAGATGGCCTCTCAAACAGAGGTGTCAAAAGTTTGCTTGATTTTAAGCTGCACTTACCAGCTTTTAATGCCAACCTCAGAAGATTCAATACATGTGTATTTTGGCACTTTTTACATTCTACATTTGGCGCTTTGACTAGTTACAGCACTGTAGCTAGCAATATGTCCAGACCTTGTTTTGCAAACGTAGGGGACGTGTCAAGATTCTCATCACCTCTTTCCAAATTCATGTAACCTCTTCCTTTAATAATCCCAATCACTGATAATATATAAACATTTATACAAATGAGGATTATACATATATACATAATAGAAATGAAGACTTTGACATAACTGTTAATAGGGAGTTTTGGGGATTTTGCAGCTTTTGCCTTTACATCTCTGTTGAGAAGCAGCGTGCGATTCTTGGGCCGCCTGTCATGCTTACGTCATATGATAACAGAAAAGATACTTAACGATTAGCTCCAACCTTTCTGATCTCGACACATTTTTTGCACATTTTCATTTGTGTGGCAATTATTACCTTCAAAAAGCCTTTAGGGTCTGTAAGGGCCTCCAGGTTGAAGTAGAGCAATTAAGTAGTGCCAAGAGGGTTCTTAGACGAGGTAACGTTTGCTCTGTGGTGTTCCTTTTAAAAGCAGTTTATCAGTCATTCTACATCCCGTAGAAGGTTTTTGGGGGTAATTTTTAAAACACTAAAGTGTACGCAAAATGTGTTCGATGAAAATGTCAGACTTTTCTTTAACGTCGGTGTATGAAGCTGCTTGAACACTGTGCTCTTATTTTAGCAGCTAAGAGAAGAGCGCTTAAACACATGAGAAGTGGCCTAGTTTTCCTTTATATCTCTCTTGCTTTAGAAAGGACCAAATGTCTACTGCAGTATTGATGTGACAGGGGCCCTGTGCAAAATGCCATCAGTGTTTTAATGAACGGAAAACCTGTGCCGAGCAGATGGGGCTCACATTATTTCTGTACTGCTAAAGTAAAAATGTTAAGTAAAGACGTGAAGTCGTCGTTTGTGTGTTTTCCTTTTTTTTTTTCTCATAATGGGAAGTTTAATGTGTTCTAAAAATGACAGCAAGTCTAAAACTAAGCATTACAATTCAGTCTTGCACCATCTGAGAGGATCATCCTGGTGCTATTAAACGCTTGTTTGTATTAAAATTAACCAGTGCTTTTAACCTTTCAGGAGTTAGTTAACCATCTCAGACGACAAAGTCAATTTTACAAGCTTTCTTTTGTACAAAAAAAAAAAGGGTTGGGTTTTAAGCATAGAATTAGCAAGTACGTTGCATGGCCAAAAGTATATGGACACCTGACCGTTGCATGTGTTTGTTGAACATCCCCTTCCAGAGTTAGTCCACCTTTTACAGTTGCACAAATCTCCAGGCTTCTAGGAAAGCTTTCCAGCAGGTTCCAGAGCGTGGCTGTGTGGATTTGTGCTCAAATGTACATTAGCCTATAATGGATGACTTGGAAAATGAGTTTCTAACATTTGTACATTAAATGGATGCATGCATTAATGCAAAACTAGTGTTTTGTTAATATTTTTTTTTGTTTAAAGTGAAGCTGTTGCAGACTGCGATGGTAAAAAGTGCTGATTTTGTAAGTTATATTAAGGTTTTAAGTTAGTTTTGGGAGGGCGTCTTTAAAAGGGCTTTTACATATCTAATTGTAAATGTAATCTCATTGGATCACAACTCAAACCTTACAACAGTTTTCCTTTGAGAAAAGGTTTCAACATTTTTTTCAAGTGTCTTCATTTTAAAGTCTACATCAAAGCGGAACCTGCGTTTCATCTGGACGCTGCAGCAGACTTTTATTATGAAGTAACATTAAAAGAAAGAAAGACAGGTCACAACTCCCAGGATTCCTAGCAGGTCTGACATGAATCATAAGCTCCACTTTATTATTTCTTTGTCTAATAAATAAACATAACTATATTAATCATAAGCAGCAGCGTGTAGGAAGAAAAACGGAAGGAAGGTTTGAGTTTCATGCTCGCTGAAGCTGGGACCGGACAGGACCAAACCATTCAGCGGGGGAGATGGACTGTACCATTGTAAATGACAATATTGCACTTAATAATACACAGACTTAAACATGGCTTCACCTGCAGTCAGGACGTGTGTTGGAGAAATCGGTGAGTCAGGCTTTTCTCCAGGTGTAAGTAGAAACGATTCATTTCCCGAGTACTTTACAGATTTGTGTGTCCTCTTATATGAGCAAGTCATAACATTTATGTTCCTGTAAACACTTCCGTGCTAATTTACATGCATATGTGAGGTCAGTATCTGCGGCCAGATGTTCACCTCCTGGCACCTGGTTCTGCACTCAAAACCAAACATCACAATTTTCTCAAGTTCCTTTGGCTTTTCCTCAGCAAACTGATTTGATCTGAGTCATTGAGCCTCATTTATCAAGCTGGGCATGAAAAGATTGATTCATAATGAGCATTTACACACAACATTTGCTATTTATGAAAATCCCGTAAGATAAGATAAAAAGCCTTTATTAGTCCCACAAGTGGGAAATTTGCATTGTCACGGCAGGAACAAAGAGCAGCAAAAAATGTAAACAATGGAATCAAATAAAATATAGTAAAGATACTAATGTACACTATACAATCTAAAATATAAAAATATTATATCAAAAAATTGCACGTTACCAGTATAAATTGACAGTAAATTTAAATTTACAGTAAAAATTGTATTAGTATGCAATAGTACACCAACAAAATTGCACGTGATCCATCAGAAAAAATTGCCAGTATAAATTCGGGAAAAAAACATTTGTATCTTCTCATGCTCCTGAGTGTGTTACAGTTTACACAAAAGAAGATTAACTAATCGAAACTTTAACTTCTGTGCCTGAATTACTACATTATAAACGGATGACATTACGTCTGAATTGCTTCTTTTATTCCAGTATTTAGTAAATGCCTTTATCCAGAGCGACTTACAGAAGTGCTTTAGAGTCTCTGTCGAAAACAAAACATCCTCATGCTGGGACTGAGAATACCACTGATAAAAGCCTGTGAAAACCAGTCGTTTCTTATTATTGGAATTAATTAAAGAATACAAAATGTAAAGAAAGCAAACTCATAAATAAAGACAAATAAAACTAATCATTCAATTATGACAAAAAGAAATGGCACTGTATAAATGGAGGGTTGTTGAAGCTGTAAACTGCAAACAAATGCCTCAGCTGAAGGAAGATTTAGCCTAGCACTCACATTATTATTATTACTATTATTATTATTATTACTATATATAGAATTGAACAGGAATGAGTCAAAACCTCCTCTTCTGCATCTCTATCATTCACGTCAAGTGAAAAGAGCTTAAACGTCTGCCTAAATGGTGCCTCCAATCATTGTGTTTGCACATTATTATCAATTTCTATTACCTGTATGGAGCGATCACGTCTTTATTTCTTAGCTGAGAAGTTATACAAATCTACACTGTTTTTCAAACTTTGCTTAATACATAATACTGCACTTTACTTTTACTTAATAAGTCCAGATTCCAAATGCCACCAATTTTTATTTTTTTTCCGCCAATTCCATAACTTAACCTTATGAACCTAAACTCGACTTTTTTTCTTTTTTTTTTTTACCTCTGAATCATTTGCTGTCTAAACACCATATTTGTCACTACCCAAATGTCTGAATTATGCAGTAATGTACTGTAGCATGAGGTCTACACATTTCCTACAGGCTTCTGGTCTGAGCGAACACTAGTGCACGAGGCTGCGTCTTTAGGACAGGTTGAGAAGCTCCAGCTCCTGCTTGATACTGGTGCTTCAGTAAATGCGGTGACAGTAGACAACATGACCCCGCTGCACGACGCCTGCGTACAGAATCACCCAGAGTGCGTCCGGGTGCTTCTGAACGCCGGCGCACAGGTGAAGTGTTGTCTCTCCTCTCTGGCCTTAATTTTGTATCATGGTATAAAAACAGAGAAATAAATTCTTATTTCTTAGATTTGTTGTTCTAAAAACACTGTCCCTGTTTGTGTTGTGTTTCAGGTGGACATACGGAGTATTCATGGCAGCACCGCTCTGTGCCATGCGTGTGCGTCAGGCAGTGTGGAGAGTGTGAGACTGCTTCTGGAGCATGGAGCTTCAGTGAATCCTTCCCTCACGGCACTCACTGCCTCGCCGCTACATGAGGCCTGCATACGAGGTCAGACTGGCGCAGGGAGCAGAGTGTCGCTCAAACTCTGATTAATTGTGCAGCCCAAATATAAGTATATGCAGTCACTGGTGCAACCATGAGGATAGTGTGAGATCTGCACATGCCCTTATAAACCGCTTATAGCATGTGGAGATGTTTGGATAATTGCACGTTTCGGGTGCAGGTAATCCAGAATGTGTGGAGTTGATCATATCTAAAGGAGCCCAGCTAGAGGCTTTCGACATTTACTTTGGGACGCCACTGCACGCCGCCTGCGCTAAAGCACATCTGGAGTGCGCCTTACAGCTGCTCAATGCAGGTGAGAAGTAAAAAGATAAGGACAGTTACCGACTGAACGTTTTATTATCTGTTATACCAGAGTGATGTTGAATTCTGTGTTCTGATTGGTCAATGACTTTTCTTTAACAGCAGCTCTGAAAGTAGTTCCGGCTTTAAGAGGACTCGCAGATTCATATGAATGCGCTCATACATCTAATACGTTGTTTCTATAGTAACAGCTAAATCAACAGTCTCCAGTGTACAGCTTTGTAACAGTATCAAATACATAAGCTGCTTTGTATTTCTTTTCAGTAGAAAATATTGAAATGGGATGTTTTAAAGGTGCCCGCGTGAATGCCACAAAGTTCCATGAGACGGCTCTGCACCACGCAGCGAGAGTGGGCCGGACTGACCTGATTGAGCTGCTGGTGGAGTTTGGTGGAGACATTAACGTCAGGGACAACATGGGACGCAAGCCAATAGATTACACAACCCCTGGATCCCCAGCTCACATCTGTCTACAGCACTATGAGAGTGAGAATACATTTACATTTTATAAAAAAAATGCAGTCTGTTAAAGATATAGTCCAGTGTTTTGTTTTGCTTTGAACTTAATCGCTGTGTACTGCATGTGGAGCATATGTACAAGTACCGTGAATTAAAATGGTCATTAATTAATTAATTAAAATAATGAACTAATACTGAGAACAGAACATAAAACCTGTCCATGTGAAGTCTCACTTGTAATGGACGTCTAGGGGCAGTTGTTGGGGTAGTCAATACATGATTGTATGACACTCATTTATTCTTCCATCAAGATACTTTTAAATTAATTCTGGAATTCGGTAGCTGCCCTTAATCATCCGTTATAAATATTTAAACACATTTTTTTTCTCAGTACAGGGAAACGTTGAAATGATTGTCCATGGTAATCACACACAGGCTAACAATTACTGATGTTGGGGATAGAGATTTATTTAAAAACACTGGACTGTTCGGTTAAGTGATGAGTATGAGTGTTGTGGTTGTGTGCGTTCCTGCAGGTTGTCCTCTGTCTCTACAGCAGCTGAGTCGTGTCACACTGAGGCGTGTCCTGGGCACCAGAGCGCTGCAGGTCATCACCAGACTGAACATCTCACAGCGCATCATCAGTTACCTGTGTTATAGATAATGAGGATGAACTTGGTCAGGAGATTCAGGGGGAGAAATGCTCGACTAAATATATCTATGCAGCTGAAACGTTAGTCCTGTGTCTCATGTAACAGATAGATAATATAAATTCTGGTTAATATACTGTATAAATTGTGTGATATTATAAAAAAAACTTTTTTTCTCCATAAAGTGAACCTTCACTCACACCCTTTGCTTTGTCTTTACCTCTCTCTTTATGTTAAAATATTAAGAGTGAAAAATAATCTGTTTCATGGACTTTTTCCAGCTCGCAGGTTATTTATTTCCCATCTTCGGTGTTGTTTAAGCTTTTAAGTAATTTGATACATTAATAAAGCACATTGAAATAAATGAACGAGAGATTGAAAACCTTTTGATGTAGGGCCTGTCAACAGGAAAACTATTAAAGTAACAATTCTGTTTGTTGAGGAACTGTAAAATAATGATTCGCTTTTTTTCATCATCACCATTGTGGTGCCATTTTTCCTGCAATTAAAGTTAGACCTGAATTAAAGTTTATTTCTTATCATTTTTCAACATTGAATCTAAATTATACTTTCACTCTATAATTTCGATATCATGGTTGTGCTTTCAGAGTGACCTTATAAATTAATATCAAAATATCAGTGAAAATAAGGAAAAAAGACGAGAATTTTATTACAGGACGTTCTTGCTGACAGTGGTTGAAAATGACACGGTTGTGTATTGCTTATCAAATTCGGTCTGAATTAATGACTGGAGTCATTGGCAAGTCTAGACAGACCTATTGCAAACATATTGCTAAAGATAGCTAAGCACTAATGATAACCAATGCTTGTTGTTTACAGTCATCACAGTATTGTTCATTCTTCTTCTTGCTCCAGCTGATGCTCCTGCTCCAATCCACTTTACATTGAAAACTATAAAATTCTTCCCGTCTTTTCGTTATCCCATAGATATTACCATTTATGAAATGTACACCTGTCGAACATAGGACTTTTGGATTCAGTGTTCAGATAACTGTGTTGAGTGAATGTTGTGAGCTAAAAATGTCCATTTTTCATAACCTATCAAGCACAAGGTGGTCAATTGATTCACACATTAATGCAAAAAAACAAAAAGTATTTTACTGATTGTAATTCAAGATAAAGTGTAGTTATATTGTTATAGGTAATGAGGCACTATAGCCATGTTTAAAAACGTCTTTGACCTTTACTTTCCACGCATGTTTGTAAATGTGGCATCAGTGGGCCACTTCTGTGCCGTAGTTTGAACAGGTGGACTACAAGTCCCAGATTTCCCGGAAGAACCCAAACGGGAACACGGTCACGTGACTCAGACCCAGCGTTTGTAAATACGGCGTGTTTATGCGGCTTTTTAACGGAATACTGACCGGTTCCTAAAGAGCGTTTCATTTTATATCTATTTAAGGTGAAAGATGGAGGTGGAAACAGGAAGGCCGTATTTCTTCGGTGATATCGGTAAGTGCACAAGCTTAAATGACAGGTTTAATGGGTTATGAGAACAGCAGCGCCATGCTTCCCTCCATTACACTCAGTCCTGTTTACTAAAAGAGATTTCAAACGAATTGCTTATTTCAAATCCAATTTATCATTGTGCATGTATGATAGAAATCGCAATGGCTTCTTATACTCCAAATGATATTTTCAGTTATCAATACTCTCACCTTGACCTAGTGACTTGCTTTTACTATACAGTCTTAAATGCATCCATATGCATTCTTGGGATATGGAGGAAACCAGAGAACCCAGAGTAAACCCTTATGAAAAAAAATATGAGGAGAGCATGCAAAACCCCACACAGACAGTAACCCGAGCTAAGGGTCGACCTGGAAATCCTGGAGCATTGAAGACTTGTGATGGCAGTATCTCTCTCTGTCTCTCTCTCTCTCTCTCTGTCTCTCTGTCTCTCTCTCTCTGTCTCTGTGTGTGTCTCTCTCTCTCTCTCTCTCACTCACTCACTCACTCACTCACTCACTCACTCACTCACTCACTCTCTCTCTCTCTCTCTCTCTCTCTCTCTCTC
>JAQQZR010000004.1:5672995-5695781 GCA_030068235.1 Notoglanidium macrostoma | reverse complement strand
CTGCACACACAGATATCCCCCTAAAATAGCTAAAACTAAAAACAAACTAAAAACTACTTCCAAAAATATTCAGCTTTTTTGGGTTTTTTGGTTTTTTGGGTTCATTGAGACCATGGTTGTTGTTCAATAATAAAATTATTCCACAAAAATACAACTTGCCTAATAATTCTGCACTCCCTGTATATGTTGGGCACAGGTTGAGAAATTAATGGACAAAAGTGTTGTACCAGACCAATTGTAATGAATCACTGTATAGTAGCTTTTACGCAGAGACTGAAAATGTTGTTCTGCCACAGTGCGTCATTTTTCAAATCAAAACAAGTTCAATTTATGAAAATTTTAGGACAATGAAGTTCAGTTTATGATGGGGTCTAAAGTTTGCTTGTAGTTTGTGCATTGGGTTGCTGTAATTTAGATTGTTCTGACAAGAAAATAAAGTTATGATGAATTTTATATGATGAATTGAAGTTATATTGAATAATAGAAAAAAATATATATATTTGTGTGTATGTATATATGGACACACACACACACACACACACACACACACACACATATATATATATATATATATATATACACACATTATAGAAAATGCTGTCTCTTGTTGTTGTCTAGATTATTCTAGATACTAATAAGGAGCCTGTACCTTTTGCTTGAAACAGATATGGTGGATAATAATACACCAAATGCTACTGTGGAGTGCATCCATTCAGTGCTTTATACTACAGGTTGATGGTAGTACTATATAAGCAATACCAAATTTCATTGGGAGCTAATATGGTATGGATAAGATAGGGATGATATGATCAAACTTTCTAGTTCTTGTAAGGACTTTGCATTGATACATTCTGCACTAACTGGTACTGGACACTTGGACACTTGGACTTGTTTATGCAACTACTGGAAAATCCATACAGCAAGGTGTTCATCTATACAGCAGTAGTCCAACTAGAGATAACAAAAGCATAAACTAGTTTTTTCCCTGCATCTTGTAACTACATTATATTTCTTAGCATAAACATGTTTAAGTAAATATTCTCCCATTCATTAACATTTTAGGACATTTTGGTTCTACAGGACACATTTCAGATTCCTCTCTGTTGCTCCAAATAGGTGTCTAGAAAACCCTATTTTCCTTCAAATTGTGCAGTTTTTATTACGTTTAGGCTGATAGGCATATAATTAATTACTTTCATGAATTACAATTACTAATTGCTTTAGAAATGTTTTCTATAATTTCCAAACAGAAAATAAAACATTTTCTAGCTTCTGAATTAAAGCAGGAACATTATTATAAGAAGACACATCTAACATTCTAAAGTATTTTAGGATTATGTGTAACTCTCAACATGGTGGTTATATTATTGGAAGTCCTGTTCTTCAGTAAAAAGAATCAGTAGCCTTGCTGTGAAGGCATGAAGTGGGAAAAAAATCAAGATTTTTACATTGACCCAAGAACAAGTTTCAGGAACTTGGCTGCATTTGTGACATACCTGACTGATTTTTTGACTAATGGTACAAATGTTCTCATACCAGAGAAATTGTTCTTTAATTTTCTTTTCATGCCAAAACCAGCAGCCATTACTCTCAACCTTGCAACCAGATATGATGAAGCTAATACAGGGGAGATACAGTTTATTGTGGATTCACAACATGCAGGTATTTGTGAAGGCAGAGCAGGCTACACAAAAAAATAAAGGCACTTGCTAATAGGTTACCTAATATTGCTGTAGGTTTGGACTCAAGAGATTATTCATGAATTGTGATTGAATCAAACTCGAAATAAAAAAAAATAGCAAAAAAATAAATAAAATGCTAAACTTTAGGGAAACTAGTTGAACTGTATTTGCAAATCAGTGGACAAATCAGTAGCCTGATTGGTCAGGACAAGTAGATTATATGTCTGGCCTTTTAATGAGTTTTTTCCTTATAGTTGCCCAGTGGACACATGCGTTTGGTAGGCTATTGGTCACCAGCATTTTTCTCACATTCAAAAAGGTTCCCAATTTGCTACATTGGGTGTAAAAGACATTGTCTTGTACAGTTTGTAGTGCACATACTATGCATCAAATAGGAAGGCATTTGTCATTTAACCCACCCTGATTAATATTACAGAATTAATTGTTTTCTAATTAATTTAATTAATAGGATTAATTGGATATTATTGTAAGAGAAGTAAAAAGACTTTTGTTAAGAAATGGTGTTCATGTTTAGCTGGAACTTAAATGATTTTTTTCAGTTTTATTAAGCAAAAGACTATAAATTATTTGTGCCATTCTGTCGTATTAACTGTAATTTCAGTGCATGTTTGGAATGTGAGCCTGACTATCAGTTTCAGGTTTATAGGATTTTCCACATTCACTTCGACATGAGTTTGGTCTTGTTGGACTGGTGATAAGTGTATGGCGGTTCTGCCAAAAATGGCTGCTGAGTGGACAGACTTTAAGATTGTAGTTAAGTAAACGAATCAGTAAGTGGGTGGCTGAACAGCTTCTTCCTGTGTTAGCCATAACACAATAGCAACACATAGCTACAACAATATAAACAGATCAAAACTTTCAGAACCACCTCAAGATATTATAGTAAACATATGTGAGTAAATACATGTCACTATAACTATACTTTGGCCAAAGTGGAATTTCACAAATGAAACACAAAACATCATTTATTAAAAAAAATAAATAAATTAAACTTGTCCAGCTGGAATTTCTAACAGGAATTTTCTTAGTTAAGTAAAAGTGGGCTTTTTAAAATGAAAGCAATTCTATTGTAGTAATGCTTTGGATTTCCAAATTCACCACATCTTGATATCCATGTGTTATTGATCATGTTGTTAGCGTAGCTATGAGCTCTTTATTTGGCGCTAACTAGCCTGTGTGCTGTGTTCATGTGTGTGTATGTATGTACATGTGTTTATTTTGAACAGGTTTTGCTCAGTTGAGGTTTTGCCAAAGCATCCAGCAATGGAAATTCCAGCTCTTATTGGATGCATTCCTCTCGTCTCAGCTCACTGTGTCTTTGGCTCCATCACTCACTCATGCCTCATTTCATAATAGTAGACATGATTCAATTATGTTCCAGAGGGACCTAACTCTGCACTAATTTGTGTAATATTTACTCATACTTTTTGCATTTATGTGAGTAATTTAGTTAAGAGACACTGATAAGAGCTTAATGCAAAAAAAAAAAAAAAAAAAAAGTTTATATATTTCACTTAATGCCACAGCACAGTAGATTTCTGATTGGTCAGAAAGTGTTGATTAATTTTCTATAACAGCAGCTCTGGCAGTAGTGCCAGCTGCTAGGCAAATCGCAGGCTTATATTAATGCACTTATTATATTACCTTATTGTTTCTATCTTAATATAATAATTTGCACTTTGATCTCTCATGCTTTTGAAACGTTTGGTCAACGTTATAGTTGATGAAAGTTGCAATGACAGAATTTGTACATAAATATTGTTGAATTACTCATGCACCATCTACCTCATGGAATAGATTCTAGTTATTGTGGTAGGGACCATCACCTGGTCCATTAGTCACCTACTCCACCTATTTGTAAAAGGTGACTAGTGTAATGAAAAATTCATCAATACCTCAGGGTCAGGAACGCATTTGTGTTTTCCAACTTCCTGTGTCCTGTCTTAGAAAATACATTGCTTAGTGATATTAACCCCTTAAACTCCCTGGACCTGTCACTGGGTTCGGATTCCTCATTCTTGCAACCACATACACTTTCAGTGTAATTATTGAATACCTCATAATGGTCATGCTTTAAAATGGAAAAACTTTATGATAATCCAGAGTCTTAGGGTTAAGACACATCAAGTATGAAGTGCATATAAAAGTTACACTTTGACACTGGTCAGGAATCTATAAAGACTGTAATTATCAGAACACTGAATGGTTTTATATACTCTAGTATTCCCAAAAGGGAAATTGTATATTGTAATGTAGAAGGAAGCTGGGGTTAGAGCACAGGGCCAGTCGGTTTAAAGTGTTGTGCTCAAGGGCTCATCAGTGGCTCACGGCTGTCCTGGGATTTAAACCCACCTTAATCATTAGAAACATATGGAGAATATGCCATTCATTTCAAAGTCCACGTTTCATGTACGTATATGTTAAGTACACTTTTGATTTTAATACAGAATGCATTTATTTGTAATTTGTTTAATGTTTATTTAATGTGTATTAATTAACTAATGTTAGTTTATTAATGTGTAATGTTATAATCAGGACATTGTGATTAAGTTATATACAGTGTATATATACAGAAATATACAGTACATGACCAGTCAAAAGGTTATGAATACAAAAAGTCTATTATGTTTTTACAAATTTCACTGTTGAATGCTCTATTCTGATTGGCCAGAAGGTGTTGACTGATTTTCTAACAGCAGCTCTGTGGTATAGTCTATGGCCAAAAAAGTTTGTGGACACCTGACCATCATGCCCAAATGTGTTTATTGAACATCCCATTCCAGATTTATTTCCTCCTGTGCTGTTATGAAAGCCTCCTTTCTTCTGGGAAGGCTTTCCACTAGATGTTGGAGCGTGGCTGTGGGGATTTGCTCATGCAGCCAAAAGAGCATTAGTGAGGTCAGGCACTGATGCTGCACCAGCGTTCCAGTTCCTCCAAATGGTGTTCAGTGGGGTTGAGGTCAGGGCTCTGTGCAGGACACTTAAGTTCGTCCACTCCTAATTTGGCAAACCATGTCTTCATGGACCTCACTTTGTCATGCTGGAACATGGGCCCCTTAGTTCCAATGAAGGGAAATGTTAAAGCTGCAGCATACAAAGACATTCTGTCCAATTGTGTGCTTACAGCTTTCTGGCAGCAGTTTGGTGAAGACCCACATACGAGTGTGATGGTCAGGTGTCCACAAACCTTTAGCCATATTTTGTATTTAGAGGTATTGTACTTATGACAGATTAAAAATGACCCGCTTTGACTTTCTTTGTAGTTACAGATGAAAAGAGCATGCTGGAAATCATTTTGCTTCTTTCTCCATATAAACCTAAAGTTACATAATCAGGAAAGTTAAAAGGAGCAGAGGGAGTGGGTTTGTTTTGATCAGCAGCTCAATTATTTTATCCTTTTGCAGTCCTTTTCAAAGTACTAACGAATATTTACTGTGCTAGAAATGTGTCTGTGCAGAGATCTTGGAATTTACATTTACATTTATGGCATTTGGCAGACTTGGAATCACTTAATTAATCACTTATATAATGTGTGTTTGGCGATACCAGGGATGTCTCAAGTGAGTGCACAAGTGTGAGATGCAACTGGAATGTAAGTAATGTGGGCAGATGCCCCGCAGTGCTCCAGGTCATTGCTGATGATGGACAAGGCAGCTGGGAAGCTCCTACAGATACCATGCACAGACCTGTTAAATGCAGTGTAAGCTAACATTAGCACTAAAGAGGTCTAATGCTTGCAGAAGAGGTTTTTTTTTTTGTTTAAGCACACATATCCTCATTTACACCCCCATGCTGTGTATCTGGTGATATCATAGACTGATGAAGTCATTTGAGGTTTTCTTCATGAGAGAGGTCGTGTCAGTTTCTTGGTAACAAGACAAGCTGTGTCTTTTGTCCTGTTACAACCTTATTGTAGTTATTAAAGGATAAAAAGTACGTTGTTCCGTAATCAGTCAAAGTAGTTAAAAGGCCAACTGCTGATGTATAAAACGAATAAAACATTTTAAGGTGATTTTATTTTAAAATAAGTAATTTTGGGGTGGTAACTAAGTCCGCATCACATCGGACCGTACCACTCCACCACACTGCTGTGCTCCCCCACCCCCCCAATAGCAACACATTGCCAAGTGTTTTATTACTTCTTTATTTTGTTACATCCTATGCTAACCCCATCCACCAGGTTTTGGTTCATTAGCAGTGTTTTTAAGTCCCAGTTTAAATTCCACTGCATGACAGCACAATAATGTATTGAATCAGTGCTGAAAGAATGAGAAATTTGGCAGAGCTAAGAACAATAATAAGAAGAGTCAAATAAATCCAGAGGCTAGAATTAGTCAGCTAAGTTAAAACCGTACAAAAGCTAATTCGATAACCGAATTGGCTTTCCAGACACACCAGACGTATTAGCATTTTCTTAAACTTTATAAACCCCCGTCATTTCTGTTTAACCCTTATGGATGGATTCCTGCACTCAGATTAAGCCCTAGCTCTGGATTAAATTGAATTTTAAAAGTCGAATCTTCAAACAAAAGTCAGTTTAATCCAGGACTTGGCTTAATCTGTGTCTGAGAATCCAGTACTTAAAGCATATTAATCGGTAATTATTATCTGAAACTAGAAATGAAAGGAATAATATGTAGTTAGATCTCAAATGTTTAAATCGTTAATGTCATTAATAAAAGTCTCCACCTTTTAGAACGTGGTGATGGAAAGTTGGAAAACAAAAAGGTGTTAGTCATATTAAGGTATTGATGAATTCCTTAATACTTTAGTCACATACTCACTCCAAAATCAATAAACTTCAATCTGCCATTAATAACTACACCCACTCACTCCGGGCTGGTGTGTGAACCTCTGGTTGGAGATGTGAGGCTAGGTCTGATTTACCATATGACTTTTTTTGGACACTTTACAGAGGCTTGTGTAATGTCTGGGGTCTTTGCTTTGTGGTTTAGAAAGGAAGTCTGTATACATTTACACATACTCATTTGCAGGTAATGGATGTGTCATGATGGTGAGAGAAAGTGTGGATGATGTATGTGTATGAAGGGATGATATGAGATCCTATATTTTTTGTGCAGACTCGGAGTCTGGTGTCTACTGAAGATGTCTATAAACAGTTTAAACCAGACAAGTGTAAGAGAAAAAATGGCTATGCGATGATTCCTGCCATCGTAGCGTCTTCGTACAGCCAGCTGGCAGCCTTAAATGTCAACGTGAGTTTTTTATGAGTAGATCCTGTTTTTTAGGCTGGAGGCCCAGTGTGAATATTTAAAAAGGCTGTTGAAATGCTTGTGACAGGCCGTCGCTGATCATCGACAGTTCTTGTGAATGTGGGCAGCTGTATTGTTGACTATGTCTTTGTGTCTGGGTATGAATGTGTGACACAAACACACACATACAATGATAATGATGACAACGATGGTTCAGACAGGGTCGGTGTCAGGGGGTGATTTTGAAGCAGAAAGGCAGGTGGACGTTCACATTTTTAACAAAATAATGAGTGGCAGGCCAAAGGTTACGTTTGAGTGTGAAGGTCAGGATCCATGATGGACACATAAGCGCTATATTGACGTCCAATTTATTACATGCTTATAGGATATTCAATCTATATAACAGTGTGTACCTGTGAGTTTGTTGGAAAACACAGACTGAGGAAACTTTTTAGCTTTCATTAATTGTCTACAGTATGTAATGCACTCTCAAAATATGTATAAAAAAAAATTGGAAGATTCATGAGGTCTTTGGATAGTTAAGATTTCTTAGCTATCTAACTAGGTTCTTTTTGGAACCTTTTCTGATTCGACGAACACTTGTAGGATTCAACAGAGAACTTTTGAGTTCCCATAGAGGGAAAATTGAAGAAACTTTGAGAGTTCTAGATTCAAGCTTATTGCGAATTAAACAAGGATTCCCTATTTAATAAGTTCCCTAATAAAAAGTGCTCATTTGTGGTTAGTGGAAAGGTTGCGGTGATTAAAATGCGGAAGAACTGTGTGAATGCAAAGTAGGGGAAGGAAACTGGCATCATCTTTATCTAGATGAACTTTAGCCTGGGAATTCATGAGCCTCAGTGTTGTGAGCTAATAAAACCAAGATAGTTACTAATGTAGTGGTCTCACTGAGCTATAACATTTCTGTTTTCTAACTGCTGGTGCACATCTGGGAAAAAAGAGCCATCTGATATAAGCTAATAATATCTTTGTGCTAAAATTCATTATTATTTTTGGTTTCTGCCTGCTAGGATATTCTTGATACTAAATATATTGGGAATAAAATGCAGTGGGACACATAAGAAAATTGTGTATGGTTGTGTATAACCTTGTCACAGGTTACTTTTAAATGTGGTTGATAACAGAGGTGTAAATGTAGAGCAAACACCTAAAATAATTCCAACCTTACTTCTCTAAAATTAAGTAATAATTAAAAATTGTTTCCTTCTGTTGTATTCATTTGTTCACGAATTTGCATTTCCTGAAGCTGCTGTCAGTCAGAAAATAAGACTGTTGCTAAAATAATCTGTGTACATTGACATCATCCTGAATTCTGTACAAACAGCTTGCACAGTTTTACAGGTGCTGTCAATTTTGCACAGGTTTTTTCAAAGCCTGAAAGTGCTCCTCTTTGATGAAACACTCACAAAAGACATACGTTTTCCGGCCATAATGGCAAAACTGAAATGAATAAAGCCACATCATATGTTTTCACCATCAATTACTGTGGTTTTTTGCTCAATAAGGGACGTAATGGGTTTTAAAAGTACTGCTATTGGATTGTCCCACTGATCAAATGGCACATAGTTTCCCCTCCAATCCATCAGTTCCTTTTAACTCCCCTGATTATATAACTGCACTTTCCACACAGACAGAGAAGTAAAATGATCAGACCGCTGAGATTATAGGCTAGACTATAACAGTGTTTCTTTGGAAAGCTTTCCAGTTCCACTTTTTTAAGGGATTCTACATGCAGTTGCTTTCTTTCTTCTCATAAATTCACTAATATTGAGGTTAGTTGTAAAGTGTGTTTAATCTAATTCGACAGATATTCCAGCCCGGTCCTAAAGACATTATGTCCAACCGTGTCATTACCTGCAATTGTACAGTGTCAGTCAGTTATAATTCCTCAAACATAATTGCAAGGAAATGAGAAACTGTTGATCATAAACCAATACAATGCAATCTCTATTCAAATGAAAAATTGTGTACTTCCATTGTGGGTAACAGTATACTGTTTTCCACAATAGAGCAAAAACAAACCTGACATAATTAATTAGGTGCCTTCTTTGATTTCACAGAGATTTATCAAGCCTGAATGTTCATTGGCTTTGTGTTTTACGAGCTGACTTTATATAGATAAATAAAGGTTAGGCAAGGAATAAAACATAATTGGGTGTGTTGTTATAGGAAAAAAAACAGTGATGGGATGGTATGAAGATTAGAATATATTATAAGATGTATTTTGCCTTTGGTGCTTGTGTGGTGTTGCTATATATATATATATAGATATATATAGATATAGATATAGATATAGATATAATATATCTGTCAAAATATGTCAAAAACTCTTTACTTATTATGCAGCTGTTTATTTTGAAACATATTGTTCAGTAATAGTGTAGAGTGTAAATTTGGACTTATTGTTCAGAGTTTAAAGGGTTAAACTATAGATAAAGATTGAAAAGCTAACAGGAATTAAATGCTTATGCAGACATGGAATAGTCAGGAAAGTGAGTAAGTGTTATAGAATGTACAAGCAGCCATGTACAATAATGGTGCTCTTGGTCAAAACATTACACACACGTCCTCACAAACAGTTATTGTTCTCGGAGGTTACAGCCCAGTGAAGGCAGTTTATAGAGACTGATGTGAACCTCAGTGCCCGCAGTGAGAGGGTCGACTTCAGAGAGAGAGGGCTGGCACACACTCGTTTGTTTGATTTATGTTTAGTCTGCCCTGTTTTCCCTTACTTTCATCTGTTTTGGCCAGACACGTCTGTTACGTCAGACGACGCATGAACACATTGGCAAAACTATTAGAACCGTATGTTGGAGTCTGCAACTTTTCAGACAAAGAAGGCTTTCACTCTAACATGGGCTCTCGGTTCTGCCACCTCTGCAAACCAGACGATCGTTTGCACCATAAACTGAAGTCAACAGGGCGTTCGGGGGCTCCGGCGTGCTTTTTGGGACGTGTCCAGTGTGTGAAGGTTCTCACAGCTGCCCCTGAAACCCTGTAATGCAATACCGTGGTTTGCAGGATGTGACTCTAGCTTAATACAGGGAAAATCAGAGTGTTATGAACAGTCAATAGTTTGTACTGTTTTGGTGTATTAAAATGCACTGTTTTCACTATGTTACTTTACATGATACATTTGAATAAATGTGCCGTGTAAGGAATAGAGTATTGAATACATAATTACTATGAAAAAACATAGCAAAAGCTTAGTGTATTGTAATAAACCTGTAGTAAATTATTGTAAATGTCAAACTATCTACATCGCTTTTGCGTGTGCCAATTTTCTCATTCTTTTTTCTCGGTTCAGTGATGTTGACTAATGAAATCACTTTGTCCAACACTGTCACCCAAATTTAGGTAAATAAATAATAATAATTTCTAAAAATAAACAATAAAACAATCACTAGAATATCATTAATATTGTCATGCTGTCAGCATTAACCACAATTTATGTATTTGCTAATTATATGCTAAAAATTCAAACCTGTTACTTTCAGTCCTGTTCCTCATTTAAGAGCTAAATGCAGCCTGCCATCAATGAAACATAGTAAAAAAAAATATATAAAATGGGTTATTGGTGCCTGAGATGAGTTAACATATTTAATGGCACCCCATTATGGCGTCACCTTGTCCGAACACAATTGATTTCTTAAATATCAGAGACTCAATTTTTGTATGTTTGGACTAGAATTGCTGCTGGTGTCCACGTGCAGCTTCGCAGCTCCACATCTGTACAGCTGTAAAACAAAGCGAGACTTCAGGCCAAGCAAACTGGCAATGAAAACGTCTGGGAAGTGAGGGATCAGCACAAAGGGAATGCGTAATGACCGGTGTCAGGAGCTGTACTTGGTCACTCTGTTCGAAGTGCCAGTGCTCTGGGGCCTATTAGAAGTCTGTCCCTGCGTTAACACGGTGCTCCAGCAGACGGAAACCAAACAGCCGATCAGAGAAGAAAGAAAAAAGTCTTTTCATGTCTGCCCGTAAGCCTTAATCATGTGCAGCCACTCATGCAATTCAAACACAGCTGCTAGAAACATTAAGCTTTGGCAAAAATTTCCCAGTGCCTTTGCAGTACAGCATCGAACAGAATGTGTTAGCAACCCTAAGGGGGGGGGAATGGGGGGGGAATGGGGTATTTATATATATATATATATCTTGGTGAGGACCAGATGTCCCCACAAGGATAGGAATATTTGACCATTTTGACCTAGTGAGGACTAGGACTAGGTTTGGCTAGTCCTTATAAGGAAAACTATGTTTTTACCAAAACAACTGTTTTTTGTTATTTTGGTTGGTGGGGTTAAGGTTAGGTTTAGGTTTAAGCATAGTATTAATTAGCTGTATTACTAATTATATCAATAGAGGATCCTTGCAAGGATAGTAAGACAAATGTGTGTGTGTGTGTGTGTGTGTGTGTGTGTGTGTGTGTGTGTGTGTGTGTGTGTGTGTGTGAGATCATCATTTCTGTGGGTGCTGCAGGGGAAATGTGGAGTAATTAAGGATGTGGTGTTTGTATAGCCAGTGATGGAAGACTAAAGCAAACTGAGGAAAGGCAGGAAAAAAAAGTAGTCATCAGCACATCATCAAGCAGATCAGCCCGACAATCCGCAACCTTGTGTGAGTGTGTGTGTGTGTGTGTGTGTGAGTGAGTGTGTGTGTGTGTGTGTGTGTTTGTGCTTCTCATTATATAGTGATATAGTATTTACCGACTGAGTTTGAGTTCATTTGGCGCTGCTCCGAATTTGCAGTAAATTTAAACTACTCACTAGACCGATGGTCCAGTCCAAACACAGAATGAATTCCTTGCTAGCATGGTCATAATTAGCGCAGTCATTAGTTTTATCCATGACTCTGCAGGAGGTTATGGCCCTCATTTCTCTTTCTCTGGCAGACTGTCAGCAGGAAGCATCCAGAGCCTCATTTTATGGCCGTCCAAAGCTAGAGTAGCGCTGAGTTCCAGCAGGCAGCTATAGCGAGAGAGGAGTAGAGACAGAGACAGTGAGAGAGAGGAATAGAAATGGAACAAGAGCGACGTCAGCGTGTTGATTTTTCCACACGCTGCACAGGGCAGCAGGCGTACAGCCAAGCTGAGCTGAGCTTTTACTGATGGAAAACATTTAATGGTGGCGTGTATGACTGCAATGGCACCGAGGAGAAATCTATGCTTTCTGTGGCATATCATAATACCTCTTTGTGTCACTGTCCCTTTTACCTGGGATGGCACTCCTTCACCTCAAACAATGGAAGACTTTAGAGCTCAGAGATAAGATTTAGGCCAGTTTACCCCATCGAACACTGAAAAGAGAAGGAATGATAGATAGCGTGGTTGTGATAACAATTACAAGAATAATGGAGCTCTGTGTTATCTGTAGTGGTGTGGGCAAATGATTTAACATCAACAAAGCTAAACAGGCACACACACACAATGACACCAGTCATCTCTCAGAATTATATGGGCTCCATAATTATTGGCACCCTTCATTATAATGACCAAAACTGAATATACTATATAATATATGTTGTCTGTTGCTGTAATCGGTGGCAGGGACGTTTGTGAAAGGTTTGTGCTGTATGGTGCCATCATTCTGAGCCATCTCACCCCGCCGTGCTGTGGTTTGCCCCTTCTGACTGTGGGGAAGTTCAGGCTCTGCATTTTGTGGGATGCTGTCGGAAAGAGAAAGCTCATTTTATTCAAAACGTAAAATAAGACCGTGTAACAGTGAATAAACGGCATATCTGTGTTTATTCGGCTTGCCCATGATGAAGTAAATGTATAATTAATGAAATACTAAAAACTTTGCTACAACATGTATATGTATAGACAGTGTTGTGGGAGTTAAATGGATTTCTGTGGCGCTTCTGAAGAGCACCATGAAGGCAACATAATGACACAAATGCATAAAAACCAGCTGCATTTAACCAAACCTTTGCAATAACTACTAATCATTATTCATTGACTTGAGCTCTACCCACAGTTTTATTTCCATGAATCAGCTGGATTTGTGATAGAATATGGTATAGAGTGGTAATTGTTAACATTTAGCTCCCTTGCTTTTTTTCCCAGGTGCCCTTTATGGACAAAGTTGTTGTACTTGTTAACAATGGCTAAATGCCAGTCAGCAAATTGCCTCACGTCAAAACAGGTGTACACATCTGGGGAACAAAACAATGACAGGCGGACACAAAACAAAAATCAAAACAAAGGCACATGGTGCTCATCACGCAACGCGGGAATCCATGACCGCAATTCATAAAATGGAAACTTGACCCAGGAACCTAATTTTTAACTAACCGTTCAGGGCTTTTGAAGTTTTATATACACACACAGACACACACACACACACACAATTCAAATATAGACTTGATGTGTAAGAAGCAGAGCAGGATGGATGGGGCTGAGCTCTGAAGGATGAGTTACTCTCTTCATGGATTGCTGTTGAAATGGAAGTAGGGACAAGCGACTATCCGACACTGCAGAAACCCTTTTAGTTTGAATTTAACCTCAACACTGCTGTTGCTACTTAATAAACCTCTGTTAGTAGGACCTTCTAGGATCTCGTACCTTGGCGTATCCTCTCCAAAACAAAAAGTATTCGTGATTGGAAATAAAAATTGGGTGTATGATAACAGGTAATTAATGTTTAGCTCAACGGAGCATAAATCTGATCATCACGTCATCACCTCTGCTTTGCCTTTATTATCGGCTTTCCTGTAGTTCTGGTCGGATTAGTTCTGCCTCTCAGAAAAACCTCGCGTGTAACATCTCTATTCACCTTTAACGACTCTTGTTAAGTGCTCTTATTACATGTACAACAACAGTGATGAGTCAGTGTATTTGAGTGACAGAACGTCTCAGGAAAGGTCACAACCTATTTCACTATGGAAACAAAACAACATCAACTACTTGTGTTGCTGTTATGAAGAAAAGTTATATATATATATATATATATATATATATATATATATATACTTAATTCCAGTATGAAAATTCAGTCCCTGTACAAATGCATATGTGTTCACTGAAAATGAAGCTTAAAAAGAACGGCTTCAAGGTGCCGAAAGTTTTTAAGACTGTTTACGTGTGCTCTCTGAAAGGTGTGCGTTTTTGAGAACGCTGACATCACAGCGTCAATCTGCACGCATACCTCTTCTGGTGGTTTTGTGAGTGTTATGAATGTACCAGGACTCTGTTTATCATGGCTGCTGGCCAAGATGTTACTTTGTGGTCTGTAATTTCTTATTTGATAACGTGTTTGCAATGTGGACATTAAAAATGAGCTCAACGTGGTGCGAATTCTCACAAGCAAAGGGTAGACTCTGGCGAAGGAAACACATGACTCAATACTCCATGCTTGCAGACGTGAAGAGCTCTCACTCCCAGAGCTTCTATGCATGCTTCCTTCAGTTCCCCATGTTAATGAATAGATTTGAGTGCACAATGCACGGCACCATGCGTTTATTGTAAAGGCCAGGCTCACTAATACAGTCTCTATTAAGCATACTGACTCGCATTCTCTATTAAACTCTATTATACTGTTTAAAGCAATAACAGGTTCTATCAGGTTGTGTTGTGGGAAGATGCTGTTCCTCCTCTTGATATTTTCACTGATCAGTCTAGCATGACATAGTCACATGGTATCGCATGATAATCTCATATTGGTATCTGACTATGTTTTTACAGGTGTGAATATGAATAAATGAGTGTCACACTGATGCCCCTATACTAATATCGGTGTCGGTGCATCCATAGTTTTATTATAATGTGGATACATTCTGTACTGCTCCTGAATCTGACGTTACTGTGGTTCAAACTATAACGCGAACTGAGCTCTTCAGTATTAATGACTTTATATTCCACACATATGAATCCTCATGTTTGTCATTTTTTAGTTGTATAATTTTTGACCATGTCATGCTCTTAACATTATTCTTGAGGTGTTTGATCTAACAAATTATGACTTACAGTACCATCGCTGGTCTGGTCAAACGTCTGATCGCATGATCGTTAACATCGCATGATCTCATAAGTGTTTTCATATCGTTTTTTTTGTGGATGGAATTTTTTTGTTTGAAAATGGAGAAGTAAAAACTGCATTTTCAGAAATACCTGTATACCTGTATGACAGGGCCTCAGACTGCTGCTTGGTCAGGAAATTGAAGTCAGTTTGGGGTTCTGAAAAGACTAATGTTTGCTAAATTACAGGTTGGATAAGAAAGGAGAACCCAAGCATAAGATGGGGTTGGTAATCATGTATGAAACAAGGTATAAACCATAGAAAGAAATTGATATGTATCTGTATTGAGGGTGTGTTTGCAGAAGTGAGAGATCTTGGATCTTTGGAGTCCACTTAACTGAGCCTGAAACGGTGTAATCCGAGAGGAGCGTCGAATCTGCAAATCCTCATTAACTTCTGCCAGCACATAGAGAACGAATCCCTCCTTTCCTCAGGAAACAGCTCAGATGAGGGCAGAGGGGAACAAGGGAGTGAGAAAACAAATTTAGAGGACAAAGATGAAGTGTTAATAGTGCTTATGACAGATGGGTGGCAGAAGGTGCTGTTTTGCCTTGGGAAGCCCCTTCAAAGCTTTCCTGAGCACAGACGTTCTTTCAGATTTGCAGCACAAAAGATTCTTTTGAACAGCAGCCCAGAGGTTCAGGCCTGTGCTTTCGAAGCTAATGAACCTCCATGAATAAGTTCTTGTGCAGAGGGTTTTGCAAGGACATAGAAGGAGAGAGTTAGATTGAGACCGAGAGGCAGAGAATGCCGAGGGTTTGGAGTTGCACTCATCTCAGAAATAGGTTTGGCTTGAGGGAAAACTGTGCTTTTTTCCCTTGCCCATGCTCTTTGCCACGTCCAGATTACTTGAGTTACTTGAGGCCATAACGGGCTTAAAAAATTCTTTTCATAGTATGATAGAAAGGAAGAAAAGTGCTTGAAGTCTGAGAACTGCTCTCCTGACAAGCTCTGGTTTCTGTTCAAGGACCAGCATTTAAAAAAAAAAAATCCACACACAAAAATACATCTCACTGTGCTAGACTGAATCTGTGCCCTAAAATAAACCAGGCTTCATGGGTGGCTCTGTGAAATACCATGTCTCTGTTAAAGTCCCACATCAGCATTACAGCCAAGATGCTAACACTTTCTGTAACTCTGTAATTATACATTCATAATACATCATGACTTACAAGGTGTGCAGTAGGTTTGTATAACTGTCCTACATACACGCGTAACACTTAATCCATGAGCAGTCGTATGTGCTTTCATTATGTCCACTGAATCTGGTATTCATAATGCATCATAAATGCATGTGTAGTGTGTTGTATAAAATGCATAATATTATATAAAGACATATTATATATTAGATAATATCCATTTATAGCACTTTAGAAAGGATTGGGAGTGTTGAGTGCATGACATCATAAAGTCTGGTTGTAAACACTTTGTAGTATCTGTTCATAAGAACATTCTTGATGCTAATGTTGTAACAAGTTCTAGTATAGAACCCATTTTGCATGTTATAATGCATTATAATATACATCTCTGGTTTTTGGAGTCAGCTCCAGTGTTTAAGTACATAAGGGATATAACATTCAAAGCACCCCACATGATGCAGTGGTACTGTTACCCCCCAAAGGTAATTATTTTCCAATAAATGCACATCCCGATGTGACTCCTTTTATACCACAGGAATTCGCCGACGATTATTAATTTTTTATTTACATTTATCTCCCCTTGCTTTCTCTTGACGTTAACAAGAAAAACTTGCAGCTTGTTGTCAAGAGACTCATACAAAATGCTGGCGCTGGATGCTGAAAACTCCCTCTCCTTACAGAAAGCTTCACCATAACAGTCATTACACATTTCTCCTTGTTAAATCAAACATTTTTTTAATCTGCTTATTATTAGACTTAGATTATTGTGGACTATCTTCCATACAAGTCCCTGCGACGTGGTTGTTAATATAGAAACGATAATATATTAGAACAAGCGCATTAAAATAAATCTGCGAGTCAGGTGGTTGCAGACTTGGGAAACCTTACGTCCCTAAGATTGAAGCTGAGACCCCTGGCTTAGATGGGATCAGGACAGATGATTCCCAGCATGGCAGCATTCCCAATTTCTCTCCCTTCCAGCTTTCTAATGCTTGTGTGTCCATTTGGCGCGTCACTGAGTCTGAGTCACTGGCTGGCCTGTTTAGGGTAAACAAATTGTGAGTGACCGGTTTAGCCATGTTGGGTAAACACTGAGGGAGAGACTGAGGTTTTTTTGGGGGGGGGGGATTTGAATGCAGGCAACAATAGTAGGTGTCAAAAAACCATGCAGGAGTAGCCATGCTTGAAATAGCGACTGAAAACTGATCCACACCTTTTCAAAGTGTGCAAAGCACATCGCACAGTTTGTGAAGAAAGCACTGGCAGACAGGTCATTATCCTTTTTGTCACTTATCAACAATGGATAAACGGTGTCTATTTCAAACGGTGCGCTAAGGTCAGAGTTCAGCAAGGTCCCCCTATAATTAGATATGCTTCAAATCTTGCCCAACAACAGGAGTATTATTATCGTTGTGCCCAAAGAGAGTCAGAGAAAGATCGGGGTGAGGACAGAATGAGGAATGAGATGCTGTGTTATAGCACAGGCCAAAGATCTCTACTAAAATATTCTTGCTATCTATAGAAAAAAAATCCAGAGAACTCACATAGTACAAGATTATCACTGAAGCTACTGTATTTACTCTCGCACATATTTATTACCCCTAATTTAACCCCATGCATCATCTTATGACATGAGGAAGAAGAATGAAATGCACTTTGTGCCCCCTACTACCCTCTTTCAACCAGGGAGAAAGTCAAAAGCAAAGAAAAATGTGACACAACTTCACTCACAGGTCGAAAATAAAGCAGAAGCAGAAGACTCTTTGATTCCGAGCTGTTCCTGCAGTGATCAGTCACTGGCCTCGCTGCATCTGAGTGCTTAGCCTCTGACCCTGAGAGATAAGATGCACACAGTCACAGTGTGAAAACACATACAGCACAGAACATCATGATGAATCTTCTTTCTGACTTATTGATATATATTTAGCAAAGACACAACTATCCTGTGTTCACACTGACAAGCAATAGGTGACTATTCCTTTACTATGACTTCTTATTAAATGTGTATAGAAATATTACAAAGAAAAATAAAGCTTGGAAAGAAGTGCCCCTGGTGAGTGTACGTAGCTAGTAGTGTACATATCCTCTGGACAAACTACAAGCCTCAGGAGCGACTTGTGAACGCAGGGTTGGGCAACCTGAGGCAGAAAGTATGAAAGCTTGACTATAAACATTAAGAAGAGTTTCATGAAGCACAAAGCTGAGGATTTTTTGAGACCCTGAATACAAGAGAACATACTGCACATCATAATTGTGAAATCACAAAATATCATCAATAGATATTGTTTAACATCAGTGGACTTAAAGATCCATCCATTAGCAAATCACAAAGTTGTTTGGCCACAGTGAGCAGAGGTACAGAGGAACACTGTTCAGCACGGATGGCGGGAGCATTACGCTCTGGGGCTGTTTTGCTGCAGGTGGAACTGGTGCTCTGTACAAAGTGGATGGAACAATGAAGAACCTCAGAATTCTTCAGCAGGACCTCAAACCATCAACTAGATGGTTGAAGCTTTGACACAATTGGGTGTTCCAACAGGACAATAACCCCAAATACACATCAAAGCTGGTTGTGGAATGTATCTCAGGACAAATTATACAGATTATTGAGCGGTTATTTTACAAATAACTATGAGGAATCCATGAAAATATTAAAAATGTGTTCCACATGAATTTGCAATACCTAGTAATTACTGTTACATGGACTTCCATTAAACAGTAAGCAGATTTTCTCTTCTTTTCTCAGCGTAGGGTAACATGTTGAAATTCCTGTCTGTGGTCACATTGGTGTGGTGTTCTGGACATCCAATAGAGATTAGGCTGGACGGAGCAACAGAATAAGTTTAATAGGATTGCACCATCATTACACCTATATACACTCAACTCTACTAAGGATTCTTGTACACGTGCAAATTCACACAGTTATCCAGTCCATCATGTGGCATTCAGTCAATCAGACCAAGAGCTGCAGTATACATAATGAATCAGAATGGGGAAAATGTGATTTTGATTGTGGCATGAAGATTGGTGCTGGATGGGGAAAAAACTGCTGATCTTCTGGGATTGTCACACCTAGCAGTCTCTAATGTTTACACCAACTGTAGCAAAAAACATCCAGTGAGCAGCAGTTCTGTTGGAGGAAACACCTTGTTGATGAGAGACGTCAGAGGAGAATGGCCAAACTGGTTTGAGCTGACAGGAAAGCTATGCTAACTCATATAATCACTCTTTACAGCCATGGTGAGCAGAAAAGCATCTCGGAGTGTACAACATGTGAGAACCTACAGCTACAACAGCATATGAACACATCAGGTTTCACTCCTGTGAGCCAAAAACAGACACAGGCTGACGCTGAAGGCTGGAAAAACACCAGACGAAGCATTCCTAATCTTCCACGATCCAGTTTTCCTCAAATTCTTAGAAATTCCATACAGAACATGACTTGCAAAAGTATATTGACAAAACCATGAAATAGAAATGAATCACATCCTTAGAGCATGGTTTTGGTCATGTAATACTTAATGCACTGCAAGACAAATCAAATATACATAAGGCGGCTATTCAAATACACATAACTGTGATAGCGCTTGATTGAGCGAAGGGTTTATAGACATTTTTAAAGTCTAACTCGGCAGGTTGCGAACTGGGACAAAGGTCTCTGTGAATGTGCTGTATGGAGCGTAGCAGATATATGACTCAAGCTGATCAAGAGGAAATATGCTGATAAAGAGAAAAAAAAACAAGGGAAATGGTTAAAAGAGAAGTTAAGATAAGATTGGCTTTCCTGGAGAATCCACGGTATGTGAAGGAAAGGAAGCAGAGAGGCATATGGATTGTGCTACCTGAGAATATATCACAGGCCTCCACAGGGCTGATGTAAGGTGTATTATGAAAGAAAGGCATGTTCATGATAAACACTATTAATCTGCCTTTCTGTTGAAACTGCATTAATGCGTAATTACATTCTAAGTAACACCTATCAGTGTAAAGAGCCTTTAAAAGGGAACGTTTCAGTTCAGTCTTGGCTCTAATCGGCGTGTTTAGAAATAGTGTGTGTTTACAGAAACACAAAGGCATTTTGTACGAGCAAACCACAGGTGAGTGATGTCATCGTTCTCTGTGCGACTGTGGCGAACGGGGATTAAGCGCTTTGTCTGTGTGTGTGCTTATGTGTGACCTCACTGATTGGAGCCATACCTCAGCGCGTATCAGTTGCTCCCTCAGGAGAAAGGAAAACTCCACCTCATCACGCTATAGTGCCATATTTATCCCAAGTTTTATTTTCCACCTATTTCCCCAATCGCACACATGGAGCACAACAAGACATACAAACTCAGAGGAGTATACAAAAAGCAGGGGAATGAGTGACACGGGTGCAAACAATAACTTAGATTCACTCAAATATGTGCACAATCACTCATGTACGCAAGTATTATATTTAAACACATCTAGTGTTTATATTCTCGAATCTGATTGGCCAGAAGGTGTTGATTAATAAATTGTTGGCGAATTGCTGTGGTGTAGGTCATTCAGTAATTTTCTATAACAGTACATAAGACCTTTCACTGGAACATTTGGTGCCAAAATATTCGAACTGCAGGACTGTTTTCATTGACTATTGGTCCAAAGGTTCCAGTTCTGTGATTCTTCATACTTGCTCAAAAGTGGTACTAACAGTTCTAAAGCGATGCAGGGGTGGGGCTAGTGGCACTGCTCAATTCTGATTGGTTACACATGTCTTATATGTCGTTGTCATAGTTTGTGCTAATGCAATACACACAAGCGATGAATTTAAAAAAAAAAAAAAAAAAAAAGGAAATCACAGCAGTCTGGTACATTGGCACTTTGTTCAGCACTGTGATTTTTTTAAATGGTTTCATTGCAAACATACACAAACCCAATGATTTTATTTTATTGCACAAATGAACAGAAATGCATTAATCCACAGTGACTTTACAGAAGATTTTAACGTGTCGATTTCCCTGATCCGTTTCAGTGTATTTTCCCCAACAGTCAGTTAAAATGATCATCTTCATTTTCGTCTTGTTATTGTTGTTGAAATTTAAAACCCTTTTGTCAACCAGCCTTTTAGTGAGTAATGCAGTAACGCAGCATGGCCACTAATCTGTTTAAACAGTCAGACAAAGGAACCACATTAATCCAAGCACCTCATGCATGCTGGATTTAACCCTAGGTTTTGTTGCTGCCTGTATGGGCCTGTTCTTGTTTTTGACTACACAGTACAAAAAAATAAAAACCCACAAACTGTTTGAGCGGGCCACCTTTCACAGATGACACGGCTGGGCTGTGCAGCCGTTGTGTTCCTGATGATCATGTGACATTGAGACACGTGTACAAGGCGAGCTGAATTTCCCCTGTATGTCAGGGAGCTCATTTATTCTGCACAGGAGCCTTCAATAACTGTAAATGTTTGTTTTACATGAGCAAGTGTTGGTGTGCCTGTGTGTTTGTACAGTATCACTCTATCTGCAGATGACAGGCTTATTCCTTCCTTTCTCTCACTGTCTGTCTGCCGTGTAGGTGTGAATACTGAGTCAAACATGAACTGCTCTGTATGAACTGCTCTTCATCTCTCACACTTACTCCCACACAGGGCTTGTGCTTGAAATATGTCACACATTCTTGTTACCATTCTTGTGAATTCCCCCAGACTGGGTGGGTTTGTGGTTGCCATTAGACATATTGGGGAGTGTTGAATAGGATAATGATCAGTGGCGTGATGTAGCAAACAGGAAGCAGTCACTATAAACACCCCAGAGTTGATTATTTTCTCATGTCCCCAAGTGTTTTCTTCCACTTATACCACAACGATTTGCAAAAAGTTGCGTTTTACCTTAATGACATTATTACATAGTTTTGATTTATTAACGAACAACACTTTCTGCTTTTTAACTGTTTAGAGTTGCTATTGATGTCGTGGAACATCCGTGAATGCCTGTTGTCACTTACATTATAGTACAGTTATAGTATAGAAAATGAAGCTTGTCATGTTATTAAGAAAACTGAAATCACAGAGTTCTCTGTCCTGAGGTTTTCCCTGTAACTCTCACACTGGAGACTCTTTCTAAATAAAATGTTAAATGTACATGTTACAGAAAGCAGCGACATATCAATGGTTTTCTTTCTTTGTCTTGGAGCCCTGTGTGTTATACTGTTACTACAAAAATGATAACGTTATAACGGGCACCTTAACGTAAAAGTAAAGACGACACTATTGTCACAGCTGCTTTTATAGAGAATCAGTCACATTCTCAGATCAGAATGAAGAATATTACAGGGTTCTAGTATAGCGGGAAGAAGTATACTGGGAAGTATACTGAGCAAGAAATTATACATATAAAAAAAAAGAAACGATGAGAAATAAAAGGCTTTCAATACTTTCCATTTTCTCTATGAGAATGATGTTTTTTTTTCCATTCTGTTTCAGCGGTGCTAAGGCTCCAGTGTTAAATCACTCTTACACACTACTCCTGTGTTTTAGATAAACAAAATCTTTTACACTTAAGAGTATAGGGCTGAAACCAAGGACCATGCCTATGAACCCTATTCACAGCCACGCTGCATTGCCTCTTGGCGTCACTGTAAATACAGAATCATTTATACAGGGAGTGCAGAATTATTAGGCAAATGAGTATTTTGGCCACATCATCCTCTTCATGCATGTTGTCTTACTC
>JAQQZR010000004.1:5633367-5656963 GCA_030068235.1 Notoglanidium macrostoma | reverse complement strand
CACACACACACACACACACACACACACACACACACACACACACACACACACACACACACACACAGACACACAGAGAGGATAAAGACCTGCTGAGTTGGACTTGTCTTTCAGCAGCCCAGTCAGATCGGGAACACATAATTGGTGTGTTGGGACAGAGTGCTGGATCTTTCATGCTCGCTGCATGAGCACACTGGGCTGGAAGGGGTTCAGCTCTTCTTTATGGAACAGAGCCCTTCGCTGTCTCCAGCATGGCATGCAAAGCTCTCAGAAATGCTTTGTAAAATTCAAACCCACTGCTCAGGAATCCTATAAACGTCCTCCTGAATGTCTTCAAGTGCCTTCCAAGCTTCAAGGCATGACATTGTATCTGGAGCCAAAAATAGACTTATGGTCTATTTATGGAAGAGAATGAAGACTGGAATAACTTCATACTATATCTAATAATCTGATTATGATGAAGTTTGGCCATCATGCATAGAAAAAGAGCCTCTGGCCAGAAATGGACAAAGTACATAACTCCATTACTGGAGTCAAAGTATAGATACTCCTGGTCAAATACTGTTTTACTCCAATACAAGTGAAAGGTGTTCAGTCAAATTCTTTTACTTGAGATGAAGTACTAGAGTACTTGCTTTTAAAAATACTTATGTATTCAAACATTTTCAGTGTTTAATGGTTTTAATGTATTCTGTAGCTGACGGCCATGCTTCCTGTATGAAAGATAATGTAGGACTCCAGTGAAATAGACCCTAGGTTAACTCAGATTGGCAGTAAAAGTATAAGCACATCATAATGTTGTCCACTAGGCTAATTTTACGTCTATTACACAGCATTGCCTAAAATATGAAACTGCTGGTTGATCTTCATCATCACATCATCCCCAACAGCCAAACCCTGTCTTATTGAGATCGGCTCCTATGAGAATCCACTGCCTTCATGTGACGTAACTAATAGTTCTGTGTTTATTTGACAAAGTTTAAACATATCTGAAAGGACTTCAGTCATTAATGTTAATTCAGCATTTTTCGGCATAAAAAGTCTGACCAACCCAATTGCAACTACTACGCACAGACAACTTTGTTTAAAATGTTTATCCCGAATTAAATAAATGTTTACATATATCGACATGCTTTTTCAGGTTGGACGACAAAATTATTGTAGAAAGTGCTGACGTCTGTGCGCAGTAAACCGTGCAAACGTTTAAAATGATGTGAATCTTTCTTTAATTCAAAAATCTCAAGACTTAAGATATGGTCATGGGATGTTATTTTTATCTGGCATAGCCATCATTACCACAGCAGGAGTATTTTACTGTGATTGGTTTTCTCCTGTAATGAAGACAGTGTATGCGCTGATGCATTTTAAAAAAAAAAGAAAAGAAAAGAAAATTCATCCACCGCCTTGAAAGCTATGCTTCAGAATAGAGAGTTAGGGGAACTGTCATAGAAATGGTCAAAAGTACAATATTTGTTTTTCAAATTTAGTGGAGTAAAAGTCATAAGTTTCTCAAGTAAATGTACTTCATTACTTGGCTCTGGCATCGGACAGAGATGGATCTTCTGAGGAGCAGACACGCTGGAGTCGCTGGACACTGAGACTGGTCACTGGGGTCACGGACAGAACAATGAGGCGCAGGCTTTGCTGTCACCTCGTGAAATTCGAAACAAACATTTAGTTCCTATGAAGAAGAGGAAGAGATTCTCTTACAGGAAAATAACCACCAGGGATGCATATGTGTATATTTTGGACCTCATCCAATCAGTGGTCACACTGCTTCTCCACCCAGACACTGACTTTCCCCCCTTTCTTCTTTTAACACAATGGCAATCACGAGCGTGCCACGAGTCTTAGATCTAGCTCTCTGTGTTTATCAGGTTCCCTCCTGAGATTAACCAAAGACAATTAAAGTGTAGTAGACTGCAATTTCTTTAAAAAATCCCCAAAAGGGTGGATCCAGGAATAGGACTGGGTGGTCTGTTCAACAGTGGATTGTGATCCACGGATGTTAGCGTGGACCTTGTGGCCTGTCTCAGATCACATAACCCTCTGTGTGTTTCTTGAGTGTGTGGGTGTGTGTGAAGTATGAGCCAGAAGTGCATTAGGACATAGCTGTGTATATAAAGATCATGGTATAAATGCTTGCAGCTGTACATCAGAGGCTCGTCTCTGTCTTGTTTATGAGACCCTGTTCTAAACCTGGTTCCTCCTCAAACACACACACATGGTAACTGACACTCGTGTCTTTAAATACAGGTCAGACACAGTAGTACGCAGGTGCAGTTTGATTTAAATGTTTGTCTAAAGACCAGGATTAGCATAAAGACTAGCATACAATTCTAGGAGTCTTAAGAGGGATGAGGACGACCAAAATATAGCTGCAGAGGAAAAACCGTTATAAACCAGAGTGTGTGTGTTAAGCTACGCTCCCTTTATTGCACGTTGGCTAGCTCACATCAAATTTCATTTCCTGTAAAATTAACATCCCTTCTTACTCTATCTTCATCTGATGAGCTTTCATATTTTAAGTCTAAAGTTATCTTCCTGAAAGGTATCATTTGCCATGTTCGCTGATGATGTCGCTAACACTACTGTAGTAACCGTTTCGAACTAGGAAGTGGAATTTTACATGCAGGAAACAGACGAGGGGAGTGATACAGTGAAGCGTCCCAGTGCTGTTATAGGAACTATCAGCACTATTGGAACGCTGCTCGTCCAATCACATTAGTGGAGCAGAACTAACTGTTGTATAATTCCTGTTATCTCTTATGTTGTAGCAATGATCATTTGTATCTTCTCTCTCACTTTCTCTCGGAAATCAGAAAGCGTAAACTGTCCAGTCCTGAAGACTTTTCTGTGCTGGTAAACTACACAAATCTCCATGATTGGTGAAAAAACAACTTCACCAATGTGAAATACATGGTGAAAAACTTCACACATCAGCAATTATATGGGTTTTTTTTTTTCCTTAAGCAACACTTTATCTAACATCTTCTTATTAGTAGTAATGTGGTGTATCCACTATACAAGTCCCTGTGTATGAGCTGTTACTATAGAAATAATAACATATCAGAAAGAGCGCGTTGATCTAAACCAATCGTTTAAGTAATAGTCAGCGCTGCTGCCCGAGCTATGCGGTTAAATCAGAATAACACACACCACCTGACCTGATCAGATCCAAGAATTCAGATATCAATAATTATGATATTGCTTAACAAGATTACTCCAAAATGGATAAACAACATTGAAGATTTTGCCATTTTTTTGTTAAACCGAGGTGCGGGTTGGCGTGCCGATGGAGTTCCCCCTGCATCCCTCCTCAAATTAAGCTTTGTCTAATTCAGGAATCCAAAATATGAACACACAAACACATGAACACAGATGTAAACACACTCGGATTTCATTTTGTCTGTCTCAGTTCCTAGAGCTGGCTCCATAACAATGTCCCAGGGTTACTTTAAACACCAATACTTTAAACACACGGATTGATTTTGACTCCGCACACAATAACACAGACTCAAGTCCACGTCTTATCAGCACGATCCGGCTCCATCTGGATCAGCCTGCAAACAACAAATTTACAGCAAATTTCTGTTAAGCTTCACAGAGAGATGAGACAGAACACTGACAGAGAACATCCTCGAGTGATTACCAGTGCTTAATCATGTAGTTTTTAGTCTGCAGAACATGGTGTGTTATACACATTGGCAGGACTTTAGAACGCAGAGATGTAGACCAGATCGTTTCTCTGACACACGCACGTTCTCACACGACAGTGTTGTTTAACACAACTGGAGTATCAATACAACGTGTTACATACGTCTGAATTGGATTTTTACACTAAAATATCTACAACAGTTTAAACATACAGCGCTGCTGAAGTCTCGAATTTGATTGGTCAGGTGTTGATTAATTTTCTGCAGCAGTAGTGCTACAAGGTTTACATACAGTAATGCACTAGTTGTAACATTATTGTTTCTATAGTATCGGCTCATTGCCAGAGATTCATACAGCAGACCCTCCACATAAATAAAGTTCTGATAATACATGGATTTAAAACAACGCACTCTTATTTAACATGTCATGATTGATACGGTGATGTGTTTTGTACAAACACGTTTATCTAACGTTTATGGAAGGAGTCTCCAGTCTCAGCACTTTGCCAGGAGGTTTTCCATCCATCAAGTGCTTCAGTACTTCAGAGGTGCTTTCTGGTTTCTTGGAAATATGACCAATGTTTCTTTTTGGCTTACTGGTTTCAATAGAAGGGAAAAAAGAGAGGCTGATGACATAAAAAAAAAAACAACAACAACAACTTCATATCTGCTAAAATGGAAGTGCAAACAGAATTCTCAGTTATTCTTTAACATTAAACTGGAACTATGAATTAGTAAAAGCAATGATGTATTATCCTTTAAATGAACATTAGTAAATTGTTGTGGTATAGTAAGAATGATTCTGAGATGCTCTGAGTGAGTGGGGTTTGGTGAAAAAGAGAGTTTAGCTCGAGTCTCTGCTGCGTCCCAAAGATGAAATGCATACAGATACTCATACATTTGGCCTAGTATACACTGTACATGTGCCAGCCTGGCTTCTTCTCCCTCTCTCTCTCTCTTTCTCTCTCTTTCTGTCTCTTTTTTTCCTTACATAACTATTAATCAGTGTTACTTTCAATAAAACAAGACAGGGTATGCTGTTGTAAGACAACAAATCAATCAAAGTGGCCCAAGAAGATACAGATTATTTTCCTCACACAGAAAATTTGAAGTATTTTATTATTGTATTGGTTCTTTTTGGATTATTCCTTGATTTTCTTCCTAATTTGGTTTTGGACAAAGCCACAGAGGGTTTGGGCTTCCTGAAGACACGTGAAGGTGTGTAACAGGTTGTGTAACACCACGCTAGAAGGGAAGCGCTATCTACCCTATTCTGCATACATGCGTTCACAGACAACTATGTTTGGCTAGTGTGGTTTTTATTGAAGGAGGAGAGAGTATGCCATCCCTCCCACTTGATCTTTTGGACACCTGGCCACAGGTGGCATATGGCATTGAATCAAACACAATCTCCAGATGCTAGAACCTTTTCTGTTGTACCACTCAAGAGCCTCTTATGGTTACAATTAATCGTACCTGCTGATCTCTCTCTCGCTGCCTCTCGCTCTCTCTCTCTGGCTTTTTTTTCTCTTTGTAAAATCATAAGCACTCTGTCTTTCACTCTCTGTCTCTGCTTAATCCAAATGTCTTTTAGATCACCAGCCACCTGGAAAAAACATCTGGGCCTCCAAATCCTCACAAACAATTAAAGCACTAGCTGTACTACAACAAAACCACATGACCATGGTTACAGAACAGAAAAGATATTAATTTAGCACCTTTAAGAGGTGTTTTATCTAGTCTGTTTATTTTGGATACCTGTGAGTTTCATGACATATAGTTGTATTTCAAAGCCGTGTAGTGTCATCTAAAGGGATTATTTGCACCCTTTATGAAAACGTGCATACACATATGCAATGCAAGATATTTATGTGCTTAAATGTATAAAACACTGTATACGAAGTGTATTTTTTGCTCATTTGCATTAAATATGCCATTCGTTACAGAGATTATTGTAAGGTCTTCGTAGAGACTTCATCAACCAAGATTTATTTGTTTGTGAAAAAATATGGTGCTTGATTGTACGGTGGAAGGATTATAAAAGATTTGTTCCCAAGACATTTAACAATTTGTACCCATGGCAGTGTTTAAAGAAACAAGTCCTATTTTGTATTTATTGTGTAAGGAATAAAACACTCGTGATTTGCTGTTATCAACAATGGGGTGGTGTGATGTGGCCTGATGCAAAGTGGAGTTAGTGTTACCACCCAGTTATTGATTATTTTCCTATCTGCAAACTACATCTTGTTTTATTCCTTGCATAACTAATAATTAGTGGGTACAGCAAATGAAAGAGACTTCTAGAGAGAGAGAGAAAGAGAGAGACAAGCAGACACATGTACAGTATGTACAAAGCCGACCGTTCCAGGCGCTGCACGCTGTGTGGGGTATATAAGAGCTTTTCTCTACAGATGAAAAACAGGACCATGCAGAAACTCGAGCCAAACTGTCCTCATCGCCAAACACCAAATGCCACACACTCCGAGCATCACAGCCTCTCAAACCCTACAGGCTCATACACAGGAAATGAAAGCTCTGCATTTACTTATTAAAAATTGAGCAGATAGAGCTATGAGATGTGCAAAACTGCACTCTTGGTTTGTTGATTTGCAGGGCCAAAAAAATAGAACATATCATTATGCAGAGAAGTGAGCCAAAAGTATTCGAGGGAGCTTTTGGAGTATGACTGGTACATCACACAGGCCAGGCTGGAGGGTTCACTGAGGTCTGATATGATATATGGCTGGTCTGATGTACTGGATATACCTAGCAAGGATTTATCAACATGATGGCATCGAAGTAAGGCACATATTTTAGCAGCAATCAATTAGGATCCATTTATAGACTCGTATTTTTACTACTGTTACCAACAACAGGCTGTGGGAACATAACTGAGGCCTCTATCTCAGTCCACACTGGGACCAAACATTAAGGATTCAAGTCACTTTTATAGACTAAGCAATATTATAATAGCCATTACCTTTAGTGCTTGGACCCCTGATGGTAACATTCTTTAATAACCAAATGCAGTAAATTCCAAAGTCAACATGAATAGATTTAGCTTTGTCTGAAGCATTGAGTAGGTGGTGAGATACTCACGATCTTTTGATTTTTATTTAGCTATCTGAGCTGATATCAAAATTGTTTACTTATTTATTTAATTGTTCAAGGCGGTAGTGCTACACACTCACAGCATCTCCATGGTCCCTGGAACGAACCTGTGATCTTTACAGTCTCTGTGGAGTTTTTTATTGTTTTCCCTGTGTTTGTGTGGGTTTCCCCCATGTTCTCCAGTTTCCTCCCTCTGTCCAAAACCATTCAGGCAGGTAGACTGGCTGCACTAAATTAGCCTTAGGTGCAATTGAATGGGTAATTGTGTGTTTGCATGGTGGTTTGTGATGGAGAAGTGTCCCATCCTGGTTACATTCTCTTGCCTTGTTGCCAATGCTCCTGAGATAAGCTTCTGGTCCACCGCTATTGACTGTACCCATTGTAAAATATGGTCACTTGATGATCTGGGGCATTTTTGTGGCTGGTAGTTTATGGGTTCTTGTGAAGATTGATGGCATTATTCTAAATACCTAGATATTTTAGCCCAAATCCTGGTTGCCTCTGTAAGGAGGTCATGTTTTGGATATAGACGGAGCATTCAATGTGATAATGACCCCAAACAAACATCCACGTCAACACAGAAAATGGTTGCAAGGGAACAAAATCACTGTTTTGCAGTAGTCATTGCAGTCTCAGGATTTGCACCCTGTTGAAAATCTGTGTTGAACAAGGCAACTTGAAATGTTGTCAGTGGAGGAGTACCCAAGATCCTCTATAAGCCTCTATACTCCTGATATACTTCACATGAAGAGGGTTCAGCACTGCTAGGGGAGACTTCCAGTGAATGTGGGGTGCCAGTAATTTTGAAACCAATGCTAAACCAATTCTTGAACCAGTGGTAAATATACAGTGTCTCTATATGTTTAAGCTAAGCATATCACTCATTATATCTTGTTCTTCTTGTATGATCATTTTTGGTTTGTGACTTAATTGTATAATATGTAAATATTTACTTGTAATTTGTACAAATTGGCTCCATTCAGTTTTGCCCAATTACACATGGATCACATACAGTAATAGCTATGGTCTATAAATAGTGGTGGCTTTTTATAAGATCTAAGTATAAAAGATTTGGTCATAATGTTTTTCTCTTGGACATAATTAGATGCAGGAAAGCCACAGATAAACAGCTTCCTGTTCATGTAAAAGAACTGGAGAGAACAAAATGTCCAATTAAAAACGATCTTGTTTTGTAAATTACAGGCAATAACAGGAGAACAGAAATTCCCGTATTCATGATGTGGTTTACGAGTATGAGTCAAATAAATGCTGAGAAAAAAATTGTTGCGTAACATCCAAAACATGACATAAAAAATATTCAAAGTGTCTTTAAAGTGTTGCAAGGGTTTTGCAGTCTGATACAGTTTATGCCATATTTCTTCATCAACTTTTACTTGCCAGAGAGTGATAGTTAATAAATAATATATGAAGCAGAACATATGAAATCTTGGATTTCCCCCCACTTTTTTTCATGTTTTTTCCTTACTGGCAGTTTTTAAGGTTTTTCACCATAGAGTCAAACCAGAGCATAACCTTTTTTTTTAAGAGCACAAGGAACTGGCATGAATACAAACATTAAAAATGGATCCCGAAGAGTAGAATTCTGACTAACAAGCTTTACTTGCAGGTCTAGATCCACCTTTACTATGACCTCTGACCTCCATGCAGTGTTTTGGAATCTCATCAGTTTTGGTGTTTTGGGTTGACATTTGACTATCTGGTGAAAGAGATGAGAAATATCCCTATCCAATCAGTTTATATATGTGAGACAGAGAATAAAAGAGAAACCCACACCATGTCCCAGCTGATTCATTCATTGGCTGTGTCACCTCAGAGTCAATTGGGGAAGTGGACAGTCTGTCAGTGCGAAAGGATTTGTGTGTTTATGCCAGTCATCCTCGATCGCTGCTAAAAGATAATTGGAAGACGCCTTTGCTCCACCTAGCATACATACAAAAAACAGGAACAAGAGGTGTAATTTAACTGTCAACATCTCAAAACTAATATCTAGGGCTTGGCTTGGGGTGGGGGGGGTTTACAAGGTGATGCCACCCAGACATGTAAAACTGTAAAACCCCTATGATCAAACCAGTTCTTATCTAAGATCTGATCAGGGTAAAGCAAACTTTCATGCACTGAGGATGTGGTTAAGCAGAAATGCCGGTTTTCATCAGTTACGTCAGTTCGTGTTTAATGGTGCAGTGTTCTATAGCTTCAGCTTCCGGAAATGCGAAGTGAGCATTGCAAATGGATCTGCCATCTCAAGGGTTATTTGGGTAGAAAATGGTTCTTCGCTTCCTGGGGCGTTTCATAGAGAAAAACTTGTTTGTAAGGTTCTACATAGAACAATTTTTCCCCACAGGAACAAGCACTATTTAGGGTTGTAGTCTTAACTCTTTTGTCCAGCATTACCAAGAAAAAGATCTCTCAAGTTATTAAAGTTACACTTATGATCAAAGAGAACAGGCCTTCATTCATCTTTTTTTAACCCCATTTTCTCCCAATTTGATCATCTACCAATTCCCAACTGCTAGCTCTCGCCTAGCCACTGGGAAGTGAAGGATTTTTTTTACTATATAATATACAGTTATAGAAGGGAAATTATTTACAATCACACTATCTGGTGTCACCCAGATGAAAGTTTTAAGTCTGGTTCCTCTCAAGGTTTCTTCCTCATGTTGTCTTAGGGAGATTTTCCTTGCCACCTTCAGCTCTGCCTTGTTCATCAGGGTTAAATTTATCACCTGAAAATTTCGATCCAGAATAATATATTTCTAAAAAAAAAACTTCTTTGCTTTATAAAGCTGCTTTGGGGCAATGTCCATTGTTAAAGGTGCTATACAAATAAAATTGAATCGAATGATAATATAAAGTTCCAACATGACCCAAGAAACCTTTTCAACCTGCTGCTCATTCTGCATCACATGGACACTGTACACACTCGGAGGAAAGTGAGGGAGGATCCACTTGAACTCCTGGCCATGTTCGCATCATCATCAGGAATTGAACTCATGATTCCCTTTAAATAAGGTTACTGCCTTTCTCTTGTGACATTTGAGATATTCATATCCTGGCCTAGGTCACAGAGGGTGCAGAACCTATCCCAGGAACCCTAGGAATGAGGTGGGAATACCTGGATGTCAGTCCATTACAAAGCATTGTACATACACATTCCCATCTAGGGAAGAAATTTTGAGTCACCTGTCACTTTTTCTTGGATGTGATATTGTTAAAAGGTTGGGAGAAAGATCACTTCTGAAGCTCCACCTTCTTCCTAGTTGACTTCCCATAAATTCCCATCTCTCCCTTATTAATCACTAGAGACAAAGTTTCTGTTCTCAGCACTCCCCGTCTCCTCCCTACTATTCAGCAGCTCCTACCTTAGTTTGAAGCCTGGATCTATCCAGTGCAAAGCAGGAACTGCCCAGAACTCCAGCCAGGTTCTCATAGTTCTTTCTCTTTTTAGAGAGTGTGGCCTGCACTTACACTTTAATGTGCAAAATACACTTTTGATGCAGTAGCTAGGCTGGTATATTAGTGGCCTGGGCAGTCTTGGAAGCAGAGGGTTACTCAACTGTGCTTTGTGTGGGTTCCTTCCAAAGGGTTCTACTTAGAACCCTCATGTCTAGGGAAATCCATGTGTTTCTAGGACACTACATAGAAACATTAAGGTTCCCCAAAATGGCAGGCTGAAGGACCCTTGAATGTTCTTGATCTAACTTTTGAATTTGATGTTTTTTTAAACAGTTCAATCACTGCCTCAGAGAATTACTCAGAGAACAGAGGCACTAGATGGACACTTTTTTCCTATTTTTTCCATTAAGATTGAGAAAAAATGAGCTTGTTTAATATTTTTTTAGTTAGTTAAGGGTTCTAGCCATTTTTAAATGATTTGTACTTGGAACCTTATCTGAAAGCAAATCTTTCTGGGGTTCTTCATATTACTAGGGTACTAGGGTTCAGCATATCCCAGAGTGATGTTCTGCAGAACCATTTAGGGTGATAGATGGAACATGTAGGAACCTGTTATTGGCAGTCATATACACACTGAACACATAATCATTTTTGTTTGTTTGTATCATAGTATCCCAACTTTATAGTGGGAGTTATCAAATATGTGTAGTATTTTGTGAGCCCGCAAGTTTATCGGTAAGTTGTGTAACTAAGGTTAGTTGAAAACCACGCAATAGAGGCAATGTTGTGCAAGTTAGCCTGTACCCATTAACAACACATTCAACTGCTTTATTGCCTACTTAAGATCTGGGCCCTTGTTGGCTTTTCACCAAGAAGCGTAAAGGGAACAAAGACACTATGGGTGTGACACAATCGCAGCAAATGCTTAGATTTCTCTTTCTAAGTCATTTACTTCTCATAAAGAGTATGCCTCACTTTCCGGTACATTCCATTATGAGTGTCACTAAACCAAAACGCTAACAGGTCTTGGCTTGAGGAATTAGGTTTCTAACAGGATAATTGTGTCAGTGGAAATACAATAAGGAAACTGAAAGGTCCTCAGTCCTCCGTTGTAAAATGACAATCACTGGCAGTTGTGTTTGACTTCTGCAACAGATAAGAAGTGTTTCTTTTTGTGCAGTAAACCACAATGGTGAGCGTGTTCATGTATGAGGCCATCATTGTTGAGAAGCGTCCAGTGGTTGAGCTGTTATTTATTCCGGCATACATTAGAGCTTCATTAATGTAAATAGCCAACAGGCAGGCGGGCATGTGGGCAAAAACATGATCGAACAGTCAAAGAATTCGCTTATTATTGCTCACGACAGACGTGAGGCAATTTCCATATAAAATCCTTGGGCCCCTGAAAACCCACCCCAGCCAACCATGCAGAGACCAATTAGAGCCAAGCCAGTCGAGCTGCTGACCTCACGGATGTGAAAGTGTTTACAGCAAAGACTTCCAAGCTGCGCTCCAGCTTATGAGCTCATCCGGTTATGGCTAGGCCGAGCTAGAGCAGATCACATTCTTCAGGTTGATCGTAAATGTTCACGCGAAGCCATGCTGATAGATCACCTCACAAGCAACGAAATAGGCGAGTGTTAGTTAGAGCTCACACCGAGACAGTAAGCCTGAGTGTTAAGTGAGTCATGAAGCTTGCCATCTGTTACAAGGAGACGGACAGAAAGAGATTAACGCCGATTTAAATAGCGCCAGGGAGCAACATCCTGGAAGGAGAGATAAATGAATGAATTTGTTTAATAGACACGTTATTTCTTTATACAGCTGCCAGCCTGCAGGATACTGGAAATGGGCTGAGTGGAATGTATAGAGGAATTGGCATGAAGATGATGTTTCAGACACGAACACACATTTCTTTGTATACAGTATTCACTAGAAACAAGCATAATGGAATTGATGGTGATATTAGAATGAAAGTTTTGGAATGTGATTGTGATTAATAGGCACATCCCTCAGACTGACCTCAGGATGGATTGTGGATTACGAGGCTTTCAAATTATTGAAAAATACAGTGGTTGGTTCTAAGCAACGTGTTGTTGAAGTTCACTCACAGAACACATTCATTCATCTTCACTAAGTGCTAGGGATGTAACCAAATACAAATACATCATTCAGAATGAACAGGTAATGTGTTCTAAATGGACACAAATACTGATATGTATAGGAGATGCTATTTATTTTATAAAGCTTGCCAGAAAGATTCACAAGGCTGAGTTGAGACTGGAGATGGGCTTCAGGACTTGCATTCTGTAGGACATCGCAAAAACCTTGTGCGAGCAGGAGCGTTTCACATTCTTGATTGTGCGAGTGTGAGGGTTGATATAAGCTTTTGGTACAAACAATGGCTGTATTACTTGTTCCTTTATAGCTGGCTGGTCAGAGTCATTTTAACTAGAATATATTGCTTGTATTTTGGGAAATAGAACCATCTTAATTTGTTAGACGATATTAAGAATATACACATACAAAAAAAAATATAACTATGAGAGCAACATTTAAAATGAACAGTCCCACACAATTCTCTAGTTCAGAACATGATTGATGTACAAGCTCAGGTGATGTAGCAGAGGATGATGAACTCTTGGAGCCAAAATTCTCACACCATGCTGACACTTTCGACAATGTTTTGCAGTGTTCCTGGGAGCAGCGTAGTAGGATTTATTAAAAACTAAACGAAAAAAACTTTCTAATAATTGCTATTAATATTTCGAACATTAAACAGATACTGGGGCATATGCTTTACACCCCTAAGTAAGTACTTCATCCTGGTCAAGGTGACTTTGGTGCGCATCCCAGGTACACTGGTGCGAAATGAGAATACACCCTGGACAAGTCTGTCACAATGCACTATGCATACAGTCGCAACTTACTCGGGCCAGTCCACCTGGAAAGAACTCAAATCGTGTTCATGAGGAGAACATCTAAAGAACCTGTAAACCAAGCTCAGGAAGACCAGGGTTTGTTTAACTACAACTGTAATTAGATTTAAGTTGACATTATCTGTAGGTTGATGTGTTTGAGTTATCGGATTTGGATTAAACTGACCGGTAAATTGGGCTAATTGCTATAAATACTCAATAATAAGTGTAACAACTTTGATAACAAAGGGATGTGATTTCCACTACTGTAACAAATATTACATGGCAGACTCTGGCTCTGCTAGCTAGACCTCATGGCATCTCACATGTTCCAAAGGAACCATGGTTTGTGGATTGTGGGTATAGAGGGCAAGAAAAGACAAGAGGCATTTTCAGATGCATATCTTACACAGATCTTTATTGTCCCTTTAATTATGTTCTCTTTATACAGCAAACAGATTTACAAGCTCAGTTCAGACTTCAAACATCAGCACATCTTTGTCTTTTATACAAACTATGATGTTCTTGTTACTTTTTCCATCCAACATTGACTTTTGCCTTTCTTTCCACATACTTTTTATCTTTCCTCGTAAACAACGCTCCACTGGCTTTTCACCAGTACATCCAACATTCGTGCTTCGTTCAGGACACTACGATGAAACAACAAGAAACTGTGATATTAAGCACAGTATCATGAATCAATCGCAGACTCTTCTAACTCGACACAATTCTTATAAACATATCTTAAGCCCTCATACAACATACAAGTTCCATGCCAACCATTTCAGTGAACTCTTCTATTTATACAAACATTTACACGCCATTGTACAAGTAAAGCTCCATGCAAGATGCTACATTGAAAAGTTATCAGTTTCCTGTCGGGAGTTAGCTTTCTTAAAAAAAAAAAAAAAAAAAAAGCCAACATGGCTCAGTTTCAATTTTACATGAGTAAAATAAAATTTCACAGCTCCTGATCTTTACAGAGTAAATCACAATTTGACTGTGATTTCTTTTGGTTTTCAAGAACAAATGGATTTAAATTAATGCTGTGTTTCCTAATCATGTACAAGCCATACAGCAAAGTGTCAAGGTGATAAAACAACATATTGATTTAAGAGGAATGTATTTAAATTCAACTCTTGCAGTAGGCATTTCTTATTTTGATCATTTCTTTTCTTTGTGGCTGTTCTGTTCTTCCTATATTGCATTTTAGCATACACACAGTTTCTCAGCTGAAAGCTACAGTGCTGTTTCAATGAAAACAAAAGACCAAAAAAAAAACAAAAAAACACAAAGAGCTACAGTAAATTTGATTGAGAATATGTAAAAAAAGTAACATTTAATTACAAACCAAAATTCATAATAATAATACAATAATACCAAATTAACAGTAAACAGGGTTTGTGTGATCTCATGCTCACTCTCACACACAGGTCACCGAGTGAATGCGTTTGCATGTGTGTGTAAAACTCTTCTTCAGATACATGCAGTTAACCCTTGAGAATACTGTGGCTCCCTGGTCTGGAATTTGCTCCTCATGGGTCGGCTTGGAGTGTGTGGGGGGGGATTAGAGGGGATATAGCTGCCATTGAGGACAGTAACACAAAACACTGCTGCGGAACCACAGGGTCCCAATACACCCATAAATACAAGTCCACTCTGGGATGAGCTTAGAGTCCATGTAGAGCCTGAGCGCTCTCTACACCATGGTTTCTTTCCTCTTGCCCAGAGAGCAGATCATGCGCATGTCCTTTTTAGATTTCCTTGGTGAGCCGGATGATGTGGACGACGATGATGAGGAAGAGGATGATGTAGAGGTGGTGGAAGGTGTGGGGCTGGGAGGCTCATGGCTTTGAGGCTGGTTCTCATCCGTCTCCTCCATGTGGACAGTTGTGGAGGAGCGGCGAACGGAGCAGGCGTTAGTGGAGGCGTCGCTCTGGATGACAGACATGGCACTGCGCAAGCAGTTGAGCCACTGCTGCTTATGGAAGATGTCGTTGACTTGAAGTGTGTGTGACTGACCCTGTGCCGGGTCCTGGAAACGCACACGGAAGATGTTCTTGGCTGCAAGACGACAGACAGTAGTGTTAAAATAAAAAAGGTTTACATCCACCACGTAATCGAGCCAGTGTTCATAAAACAGCTCTGGTAAGTGAACACGTGCGAAGCTCACCTTTGTCAGAGTTGCTGAAAGCCCCCCTGAAGGAGCCGCCCATGCGCACGTCTCCGTCCTGCAGGTCCTCCAGCACCAGGTCCTGTACTGGAATGGGCTGATGGTACACCTGGAAACACTGGCGTTCGTTCCGCATCACGGGCCGCGTCAGGACCAGCACTTCGGTGAACAGGAACACGTGCAGTTTCTGCAAAGAAACACAAGGTTTGGTTAATATGTAGGACAGATAGGCTAGTCTCTCTGGCACAGATGATATGAACAGAATGATTCATGGGTCAGAGTGTCGTTTGACAGATTAGATTTGATTACTGAGTAATAAACTTTTATTGCGAAGAGGAGTGTTGACGTGCGAGACTCACCGTGCCACTCTTGTTGCGCAGCTCGCCGTGGCACAGCAGGCTCTTGCACTGCTCTATGCGTGGATCTTTTTGCCTGTCGTCCAGGTACTCCAGCTTATCGATGTAGTACTGGCACTCCGACTCGCCTTTCTTCATGTTAATGTCAGTCAGCACACCCTGAATAATGCTGACCTGTGAATGTGCAAACACACACCGTCATTTCAAAGCTCATTTCCTAATTTAGAGAATTATTTAGAGAGATGCGTGTTCAAGTGAATCTCTCCGAGTATACTCACAGCTATTTCAAGGCTGGCAGTGTCTGGGTGTTCAGGTGGAGTGTGTCGGAGGATCTCCTTCAGCAGGAGCGGGTATTTGACCAGCCGAGATCGGGGGATGTCGAGGAAGCTCCACAGGTCCAGCTTCCTGCTGAAGGGTGACTCGAGGCAGCGCTGTAGGAAGTCCTGCACTTTTGGGTCCTGTTTTTTCTGGTCCAGCAGGGCTTTGGCTGCCAGCTGGTTGCTGCAGTATGCTCTGTATGCGTTCAGTCTAGGCAGCTATAAGAGGTAATAAAGGGTCATTAATTCAAAGTCACATTAACAGGTTTTAATGAACACAGTGAGAGAAAGAAAAGAGAAGTCAGAAGTCTTACCCAGTCTACTACAATCTGGCCGATCTCTCCTACTGTCCCGTCAGGGCCTGTCGCTATGGCCAGGTGTGCCAACAGATCTGACAGAAATATGAGAGAAGGTGTTAGGTGCCCTGAATGTCAAACATAAACCCAAAGCCAAAGCCAGATGAGAGAAATAGATTGTTGTGTTCACCTTCATGAAGTGGGATGTAAGCATCCAGATCTCCAAAGATGGCAGTCAGCTCCTCTTCAGACATGATTGATAGTTTCAGCATTGGGTCATGGTATGCCTGGAGATATAAAATAGCCCTTAATCAGTTCAACACTCCAAGCTAACATAACTCAGACTATGTAAAAGTACAGCTAAACCGAACATGTTACACAACATGTTTAAATTCTCACAAGTGCTAAGCCACAATGAGTACCAACCTTGCGGGCGAGCTGGAGGTCCTCAATCAGGTCTTGCTCTCCTCGAGACAGCTCAAAGATGGCCTGCGTAATTGCAAATCAAAACATGGTGCTACTTTATACATGTGGAACATTTGCTGCCAAAACAAACCCCAAGAACCCTTAATAGTTCAGACTAGTGCTGGCTTAGTCTGGCTAAACTGAATGTTTTCATTTTTCAGATACAGAATGTACTATGGAAGTTTGATTTGATGGCTGACTGGAAAGACTGAAACTCTTAGAGAGGCCCAAGTCTGTGCACCACAACACCAAGACTCTATTAGCTCGGTGGTGTGATGCACAGATGTGAAAATCCAGTCGAGACGCTCCATTTCCAGTCATCTCAGCCAGAGTACACACTAAATGAATTCAGCCGCCCAAAAAAAAGGAAAGAAAGTAAATGGGAAGGACCAGGAAAGCATCCAAACCCATAGCCCTCAGGGTTTAATAAGTCAGCACAGTCTGATTCAGTAGTGTCTTACTGGGAGACAGGGTGGATTTACTAGTCTGGGTTATATGCTGCCATCTGTTTTCTCCAGCTCTTGCTGTACTCACCTCTTGTCTCTTTATCTCCTTCATGGAGAAGGTTCCTTTTTGGTGCACATCCAGAGTTTCAGACCAGAGGGTGCTGTTGCGGCGCTTGGGTGGTGTGGGGGCTGCAGCCTTGCTGCCTGGCTTGTGCTGGGGCACGCCCGGGGAGCGCCCGTCGCCCCGCAATGAAGCCTGCAGGGTCTGACCGAAGCGCCGGACGGCCCCATTCTTCACGGGAGAGATGAGGTTCGCCAGCGAGGTGACTCGGCCCAGCGGCCGTACACGCTTAGTACTGGGTTCCTGTGCAAGAAAGGGGGGGGCATACATTAACAATTAACAAATTGCATTTGACACAAAACAGCCCAGGCTCTGATGCTGCCAGAGATCAGCTACACTCATAAAAAGAAGGCATGACTAGGCACAGGACACTTTCCACAGAATCCACTAGCTAGGAGGAAAGGGTGAAGAGCAAATGGAGAGATTATCGAGAAGTGGATATTGGGTCAGACTGGCTGGCGTTTCCTGGGCTGCAGAAATTGGAGTCTGAGAGGCAACAGCTGTTGGACACATCATGAGGGAGTCCCCTCAGCATGAACGAAGCACAAAGGCCTCTTTCTGCCTGCAGCCATGGAGTTCAGGGGGTCTATAGGCATGTGTGGAATGTACAAGACCCCTGTCTCAGCTGTCCCATTCTGACTTAAAGACACACGTTCAACACAGTGGCCTCACACATGTGCTAACTGCCTTGATTGTCCATTTAATTCACTTCGTTGTCTTGCTCAACATACTTTCAAAGGGGATTATGAACAGTTATGTATATCTACGTCAGGGGTGACCGGTTAATGAGAGCAGGGAAAAGACCCACATTTGTGCTCTTAACTTCTCTGCTCCACCCCCACAGTGACCTTCTGTCTTTCTTTCTCTACTTCCTTATAACCTTCCTGTAAGGCTGATGGCCACGTGTTGAGACAGGCCCTGCAGGCCTCTTGCGTGAGAGGGAGAAGCACACCTGAACCCCTGTACAAACAGCGTTATAGCCCCAAAGCCATAACAACTGGGACTCGAGCCAAACCGTACAAACCAGAGCAAAGAAAAAAAAATCAAAGCAAAACAAACCTGACAAGGTGGTTTCACACTGGCAGACCCAGCAGGATTACTTCATACTATAATCACTGTCCTGAAACAATCAAGGGCTTCAGGGGTTGAAAAAAACCCCATGCTTATAGCTTTAAAACACGATGCAGACAAATGACTGTGTGTACTGTTTGAAAGGTGCTATTAAATATGGATGCCTGGCTTTCTCCCCAGAGAGGGAGAGAATGAGACTGTGTTCAGTTTGGCACAGCAAGGCTGATGAACAGATCCACCATTCAGGCTCAAACTGCTTCAAACAGCTGCAAAACAGATCTTCTAGTTTACATTATCCGAAATGCCGTCTGAGGTCGAGTTATACTTTGCTAATCAGGACCACCAGAGGACTACTGTACCTGCCTGAGACCCGAGTAGCCTGACCGAGAGACCTTATTAACCTGAATCTGCTGTGGACAAAAAACGTGGCAGACCACATACAAGAGTTATATACTGGTCTTCTTCCAGCAAAAAAGCTGATGGACCATTAGGGGTTCATCAATGAATCTGCTAATCCTGCAGTCTGGTGTAAAGCTTATGTTATTTACATTTATTTTGAGATGGTTGAGTGAATTGGAATCATATCCCAATCTCCTTGCTGAAGTTAAACCTAACCAAGTATTCATGTGCCAGTGACATCATTGAAGACTTCTTTGCAATATACAACAGACTGTATATTATCTTATGGAAAGAGCAACAAGCAGGCAGACAGACTGATAGGGGATTCTATTTCTGGCTTTGCTGACTGGGACAGAACTTATAAGAGGGAGTTATAGGACAAAGCCCTCAAACTAAATTACAGTACTCTGGTTCGGTTTGTGGTGTTGGGGGAGGACAGTGGAAGAATCCTCTGGCTTCCCTGCTGATAGACAATTGGCTTTAAATACAGACCAAACTGTTAAACTGCTGATTAAACAAGAAGTGGGGGTGACTTATGAAAAACTGCCAAGAAGATCTGAGGAATGGAGAAATTCAATGAACAATTTCACAGGTTCCGAAATGCCTCATTCACAATTCTTTTCAACTTCCCATTCAGCTTTCCTGACAAGTCAACTACTTCTCGTTCTTCACTTCCGAATCAAACCACAAAGGGGAAGAAGAACCCTAAGAGGTTTCTAATCCTGCTTCCCCATGGGGTTTGCCTGGGGATAGGCACACCTTGGCCGTGGACTGTAGTTCTCTGTAAACTGCTGGAATGCTTTTATTCCCAGTGTGTGTGCGGTCATGCAGCCCCGGAGGCCTCACCAGGGTCTGCTTTACCTGTTCTTCAGGTCTGCAGCAGTTCATTATGACTGCCTGTTCAGGCACATCCAGCTCATCACGGCTGACCATTAAAGCAGCACCACTCAAAACAACCATCTAATCCTGTGACCTTTGTACTCCTTGGGAGTACGCACACACCTTAGAGAAACACACCTGTAGCACTTGGCAGGCCAAAGTTCTCATTCTACTGATAACATTATAGGTATAAATTATGTGTTGCAGAAAAAAAATGCGTGAGCATTGAAATTGCGTGATGTCATTTTTAAGCGCTCCGGCCTCACCTCAAGTTCTTTACACGCTTGGTTCTGATAGTCTATTGTCTGTAGAGTCCGTTTGATAGGCACCACACCAGGTTCATCGTAAGCCACCATTTCTTTTAATAAAATCCACTGGTACGGGTCTGCTATTCCCAAGAGTTATCCACAAATGTAATCCGCAAAGGAGTTAAAAGTTGTTTTAAAAAATCCTGTGTCCCCCTAATACTTCATTGTCCACATCAGTGGCACTGCCTAACTTCTAAACGCATACTCGGTGTGCTCTGACAATCTCTAACTTTGTTCTGTTGGATGTGGGAGGAAGGGAAAACTCAAATACTCAGCGCTGGTGTGAGGGAGGGACCAGAAAATAAACCTCGCCCATTTACACAGTAAGGGGTGGGAATAAGCAAAGCAGAACAAAACAGGCCCTCCTAAGTCTACTGTGTCACATGGTGTTTTCTTATTCCACTCACACAGGCTTGCCAAATGTCCTCAAACATTTTTCTTGCAATATTCATGGTCACTCGAACCTGAAGCCTTCTAGAGGCATTTTACAAGAATGTACACATTTTCCATGAAAATTACACCAGATATGATGTGCAATGAATTTGATAAAATTTACGTCTAAGGCTCAAGTCGTCTCACATATGAAAATAATGAAATATGGTTCCCTGAAACTGCACACATCTAGGCTTGTGTCCACATGTAACCGCTTACCAAATAATTAACATTCAGTTCAATCATTGCATTTACAGTGTATCTAGCAGGAATGAAACACATCAAGTGTGGAAGCACGTAAATGAGTTTAGATGCTTAAAGATGATGAAGAATTCATGTAAAAGCATTTCAGTGTTGGTATGGTGTAACATTTTAGGAGAACTAATTTTGAAATAGACCCTCCATTTAGATAAGAATAAACCACTCTCATATTGTTGACGGTTTTTGATGATCACCACCACTCCCTTTAATACATAATCAGGTACAACACCTTTTAAAGAACAAAAAAAAGAAAGCAACTCTTTTCACACTTTTTTGTAAACAGGTTTCACCGTTCACAAAAGTTTAAAATGAATTTTCCCTTACAACCTGCTGACTAATGAGAGATGAAAAAGGTGATAAAGTATATTGTGATGTAGTGAGAGTGAGGCCTGTGTGGCTAAATGCGGATTGGAGCAACAGTCCCTGTGAGGTTGTAGAGCGGTGGCTCTGTTATGAAGCAGAGTGTCGTTATCAGGTACAGGGGGAGGGAGAGATGATCAATAGATATGCCAATCAGTGTCTATAGAGTTAGGGCTACACCAAACACGGCTCATTAGTCTCTCTTTCTCTCGCTCTCTCTCTCGCTGTATTGATTAAAAGGAACAGGAATGGGGTCTACAGGTAACAATAAGTTTCGCTGCAGTACAGAAGTGAGAAACTAAACTAGGTGACACCAAAAAAAAAAAAAAAAAAAAAGCAGAAGTGATTTACATTCTGTACACAAAAGAGAACCACCAGTTCATCTACATCTCTTTGGACATAACTGACCCCTGAGGTGTGCTAGACAGATAGCCTAACCCTTTAGAGTATGTTTTTATTGCTTCTTTCTTTCCCACTAAAAGCATTGTTAGTCCGAGGACTTGGTGTAATTGGTGTAAACAAGGCTTGGGAATGTGTCCTGAGCAAATGGAGAAATGGTAGTTTAGTAACCGCGCACCCTGCTGTGTCAATAGTGAAGTGTGAAATCTTGCATGTGCATGGGATGCTGCTCAAGGGGTTGGGGATTTAAAATTGAGAGCAGGATCTTGGAGAAGAATGCATCAGTTTGCTCTTGTTTGTGTTACCCTTTTTCATTAAGTACATGACTAAGTGGATTCTCCAACCTAGGGTTAGTACGATGTGTGGACCAAGTCAACAGCAGAACACGACAGCCTCCAGGCTGGTGTAGACCTGCAGTAATTACGTGCTGTTTTGACGAGGGATGTTTTGGACAGCAGACAGGGCCGAACCTGTAACGTGACCTGTTCTCTGCCTCCTGCAGGGTAACACCCAGACAGCTGGAGAAATAGGTGTGAAACACAAACACGTCAACTCTGCAGAACTCCTACACGGCTACACTCGTGATTGAGTCACCAGAGTCGACTCTGGCAGGACCAGACAGGGCTATCCAGTACTTTAGTCTTCCTAATCATTTAAAAAACTTAAATGGTTAATCCTTAATTCTGAGGTAATGTACATATATCGACTTAATCCGCATTAATAAAAAAAAAAAAAAAGAAAGAAAAAAAAGCCAAACAAAAAGTTAGGATATAGACACATCTCTATTCTTCTATTCTATATATATATTAATACAAGCTATATTACGTTTCAATCTGATATGGCTATCAATAAACCTTGCAGATGTGGCACTTCTGTGAATCCTATTTTTCGTGAACTTTTTCTAAGCGTCCGTCATTTTCGTATTCGTTCATGATGAATTGGTGGAATTAAAATGTCTATGAAATGGCATGGTGAAAATTGGTTATATGCTACAGGTAGGGGAGATACATTTTGTCTTCAGTATAAAGTGATTGTGTTGCAGTGTCTAAACTGAAAAAGAAGTACCCCTTCTGAGCTGAGCTGACTGCTGCCCTCTTCTGGTGGCAGAAATACTGGTGGTCAGTTCAACGTCTAACAAAACTAAACATTTCATTTAGTGGACATTTGTCCAACTGCAATTAATGGGGTGTCAAAAGGACCGGGTATTTCTGTGATGAGGCTGCTTTACGGCTGCACACCCCAGACATCTGATTCAGCGGTAATGATTCATGTATTCTCCTCCTTATTACATCAGTGTGGTCCAACTCCATACTACAACAAAGTTACTAAAAACACAACAGAAATACATGGTGATGTTACAGCACTAGTCATGGAGGAGTGGGGATCCTACGCATGGTCTAGCAGGACACCTGCTTTCAGACAGATGACTGCATGTACCTCCTGATTTGAGCAGACGGGATGAGACAAGTCTGTACAGTATGTGTGCTTGCATGGAACGCTGTAAAATGCAGAGGAGCGGATGTTTTACTTTAGATTTTAATCTATACCCTCACTTTCCTGAAAGTGTCTCTCTCTACTCTTTCTAGTGTACGGTTTCAATTCCAAAAACACAAGTACACAACACATTGTGCAGTTCAGATTGTTTCTTTCTATTTCCAATAACTAGTCCTGCCTACGCTATCCGGTTATGAGCCATGAAAGTGAAAGCAAAAACCCTGTAAGTAGGAAGTGGATGGACAAGGTGTGTTCAGTGTCACGTGTAATCCTAACTACTTTATCGGAGGCTAAAGAATTACAGGAACTGATCAAAGTTTATTTCATAAGCTATTATGATCGTGCATTGTTTGAACAATATCAAAATAATGTAATTTAGAGCAAAAACGACATTCAGTGTGCGACCTTAAAAAAAGACAGTAGGACTTTGCATGTCCATGCTATTAGTTTTTTCATTTGTTGTTATTTATTTTCACCAAAGGTTTTTATTTCATTTGGTATGATGCACTTCTGTATAACTACAGCGCAAGCTTCAGAATCCCAAAGCCTGCTGTACTACACATCAGTTAAGTCAAGATCTGGCTAATGTAGAACAATTTTTACTCTGTGGATTAATTAGTGTTCGGACATTAGAGGATTTTTCAAGAATCCATCCATCCATTATCTATAGCGCTTTATCCGTCTGGGTGGCGGGGAAGCTGGAGCCAATCCCAGCATCTTGGG
>JAQQZR010000004.1:5623186-5633267 GCA_030068235.1 Notoglanidium macrostoma | reverse complement strand
CGGAGCACCCGGAGGAAACTCACGCATGCACGGGGAGAACATGCAAACTCCACACAGAAAGGCACCCTGGGTGACCCGGGGATCGGACCCAGGACTATTTGCTGTGAGGCGACAGTGCTAACCACCGCACCACCGTGCCGCCCTTTTTCAAGAATCAATTGGCCTTAATTTTTAAGCTGAACGGATTAACGCGTAAATCATTCATGAGCATTTACACAAGAATTTGGTATTCATGAAAATCCTGTAAATCCGGAAGCACTCTCTTATTTTACTCCTGCTCCTGAGTGTGTAAATTTACATACAAGATGGCTAACTAATGTGAATTGATCAGCTTAATTTGCAAAGAGTTACTGCATATATTCTAAACGCTTATTTACCTCAAATACGAACACAAAGGACTTTCTTTTAAGATCCATCGTATACAGGGTGTCCTAAAAGTCTGAATGTTTCCTTATATGAAATCTAAGAGGAAATCTCTGCATGCAACAGGGTCAGTTCTGACACATTATGAAACGTTAAATGTTCTTATATTCAGTGTATACACACACACATACACACACACACGTCCAAGGCCGTCCATTTGCGCATTTGTTCTAATATCTGTATTTAAATAAACGGTTGCCTATGGATCCAGACTTTTGGGACGTCCTCTATTCTAAATAAAAACACAGCAAGTTAACCCAAATCCATTTTAAGACATGTAAAGCTAGTTGTTGAATTAAGATGGTTGTAGAAGGAGTGTGAGCTGGGTGGTGTGCAGATGGTAGCTGTAAGCCAAGGCGCTGCAAATGGTGATTGATTTCTGCTGATTCTGACTTGCTATAGATCACCGTCTTGTCACCGGATTCACTGACAGTCCATTTTTTTTTTTTACAATGTGATTTTTTTTTTTTTTGGCAGATGAATTGTTTTTAAGTACAAAAGAAAATTGTGGTGTAATTTCATAGAAGATTTAACCTTTTGGCCCATTGTCTTACCTATAAATAATCTCTGTTCCTTGTTCCTTATGTACGCTGGGGAATATTCATTGAACTTTCTTTTTCACTTTATTAGATCACCACACTGGACTATCAATTACTCAGAAGTTTAAGTGCTCTGACTAAGAGAGCACGCCCACAAACAGAAATGGTTGCCACCAAACAGAAGGGCCAACCAATACCCCCCCACACACTGGTCTGACAGGCACACAAGCTAAAATTTACACATCCTCGCCTTTGCATGTTCACGCTTGCACCTATTAGTAAGAATTACAATTTCAATTATTAACTGTAATTCATTGCGCAGTAAAAAAAAAAAAAGTACCTTTTATTACTTAGTCACAGGGCATTTGTCGGTCTGATTTTCCAGGCGGATGTCTCTGATTTGTCAATACACTCAGTCTTTTACAGGAATATCAAAGATTGGGTTTCAGTTTATGACTTGGTGTGAATGGATAGTGTATGTTTTGAAACTGTAAGTGGAAACTTGAGAATCAGGAGTGCGCTGAGGGAGACTGTATCCACTAGCAACCGCAGCATGTGTGTGGGTAATTAAAATATGATCCATGTCTCCAAGATGATCATTTCTGATCTCAGTCATTCAATACACAAGTGTTAAAAACTTACTTACTTACTGTTACTGACCCACAGTGCCAAAACGTCTGTTTCTTAGTTCGGGATTAGAAGGTGATACTGAGGGGGGTGGTGAACACCTGCGATGGGGGTCCCGTCCTCTCCTCCCACACAAACACACAGGAAGCTATTGCGTAAATCAGTGTGTGCGCTGCTGTGTTTGAGAAAGAGGTGGAGTTGGGGAAGGTCTAGAACATGGTGCTGTTTGAGACATGTTTAGCCACGAGGCTGAAAGTAAAAGAACTGATGTGTGTAGTTTACATAGAAATAGATGGTTCAATATTTCAAATCAGGAAAAAAAAAAAAAAAAAAAAAAAAAAAAAAAAAAAAAAAAAAACACACTGTGACTAAAATAAATAATAAAATGACCAAAAAAAAAAAAAAACAACAACGATACTCCACAGAGAAATAAACTAGGAATGAGAAAGTGATGTGCCATGATGTATAACTGCTCATTGTACTGTGTGTTCCTGATTTGCGCACGATGCAGGAATCCCGCCACTTGTACAACTGCCATGACGGTTACTGTTGCTATGGGTGTATAAAGAAATAATCCATCCCTGTCAGATGGTACAAAAAAAGAAATAAAGGATTATAGACAGGGGGGGGGGGGAGCAAAGCGCTACCTACCAAACAGGTCTGTGCATCACATTTTCCCATGTTGCCATATTGATACATCCCCCTCCCAAAAAAAAAAAAAAAAAAAAGCACAATGGCAGTGAATAATCATGTGACATTATCAGGAGAAAAAAGTCTTCAGCTTTAATTTAGTTTACAGCAACTTGCTTTCGCAAACAAACATGATTTTCTCTCTCTCTAACAGGATCATTTCCTAAAATGGTCATAGTGTGATAACCAAGATAACCCACGGTATAAAAGATAAACAGCACTCGGAGATACTCCGTCAGTCCTCGAAGTACATGTGAGAGTTTTTCCAGTGCAGACGATCAGCATTTCAGTGATTCTAATGACACTATTAATTACATGGAAGTGTAAAGTTACTCGTTTGCTTGACAGGCTGTTTATTTAATTCCAGTTAAATTCCTTTGTGTAGAGATAACGCACAGTAAGTTGTAGACTGTGTGATGTAGTTTTTGTGTCTTTCATCAGATATACATGCTGTTCATGTAGAGACTGCATCGGGGCATTAATGAGCTTGTTCGGGATACCGACGTCCTATATTGCCCCCACACGATCGCCAGGTAACAACAGTATCACTTGTGGCTTTGGAGGGGTGTAGACTGCTGTGGCGCTGACAAAAAGTCTACACACCCCTGTTGAATATGCATGTTTTTGTGATGTAAAAAAAAAAAGATGAATCATGGCAGATCTTTTTCCATCATTAATATGATAGCAACCAACAGAATTCAAGTGAAAGGGGGGGACCTATAATACCCCGAGTGCAGTGCATGCGGCATATACGTGTTACGTAATTGCAGCTAACAAATACTGGAAGCAGATAGTCGCTACCATTAGGTCTTTTTTTTTTGTTGTTGTTAATTGTTTGTTAACAGGGTTAGTAATGCTTGAAAAGCTGAAGTTGAGACTGTAAATAAACCTAACGAGATATTCACTGTTAGAAAATGATATAAACTCGGGGTGCGTGTCCACATAGCATCCCTTCTGAGTGGCAGCATCTTTTTTTTTTTTTGCTCCCAATGAGAGCTGGAATGGAATTACGGCGAAGTTGCCCTGATTAACATGCCGTGTCCTTTTAATTCTAGCCCCGTTTAGATTTTGCAAGCGAAGCTTTATCTCTCTGTTAAGCAGAAGCATATACAAGAGAAACTAAGATGCATCAGAGAAAGATGGTTTTGTGCACGATTATGGTGTCAGACAACAGGCTATTGCGGTTTGTATGGATAAAGAATAGACTGAAAGGAAACGTTACAAGACGGCACAATTTTTTTCGATTTTAAAATGTCCGATTTGATAGCCACGGTGAAGGATGGCATCTATTGGCGATTCCCGATACTATCGTCAGTTGGCTCAAGCCGAACACGCGCACATAAACTTACCTTAAAATCGAAGCTGCACAGACTGACGGCATCTTCATCTTTCTCTCTGCGTTTCCGTTTCTGTGGAGAGACAAAAGGATGTTACAATTCAATAACCTTTGTATAGAAAGCCTAAATATTCTCACTGGCAAACAAAAAAACATTTCCCCAATACGCACTCTCACTAAACACTACGACTGTGAAAAGAATGAAGGCTGGACTCTCTCTCGCATTCATTCGCTGCCTGCTGCTTCAGACGTGTGGCCTGAAGGCTGGGTGGCTGCTTAAAGCACACATTACTGTGGTTTACAATGTCCCACAAGGAGGCCCATCAAACTCAGGAAGGCCATCATTACCCCCAGGAGACTTTAGCATCTGCATGTGCAAATGTGGAGGTGTGTGTGTGTGTGTGTGTGTGTGTGTGTGTGTGTGTGTGTGTGGTGAGACTCAGCAGGTGAAAAGTGTAACCTGCATTGTGTGTGCATGTTCCCGGTTCACTACAGGAAGTCATTCCACAAACCTGTTAACACAAAGACCGGCCAGTCATGACGGTTTAAGTGGTGACCCAACAACAAGTTAATAAACTTACAGAGAAGAACGCAGCTCGTCCTCACAAATGGAGAGGCCCAAAATCCTACATTTGTCCAAGGCCCAAATCTTGAGCCTGTATAGCCCTGTATAGAGAACTGCGTTATCACCATTCCATGTGTAGCTCTGAGCTAAAAGAGCTTATAGTGATTAGCGCATTTGGTGTTTGGGATTGAACGAGTTTAATCGAAACCTCAAGAACTCGAAAACATTCTAAATAATGTAGACATGGGCCTAACGTGTCCTGTCGGTGGCAATTTCAGGATTTAAAAGGGTTCCAATAAATAGCCAAAATATTATTGTACACAATACTGGAATAGCTGGAGGATGTTCATAATGTAGGGTGCATCACTATTACGCTACAGTTGAAGAAGTCATTGGCTGCAAAAAAAAAAGAAAGAAAAAAAAGTGAAAATCTGTCTTTAAGGACTAAAACTTGAGTTTCAACTTGATTTTTATTTTTTTTATTTTATTCTTTTTTACCGATTTTAGACACTCGGAAACAACAAAGCATTCATTTCTTTCCACATGCCCAGCATGGAGATGTGAGTGATCTGAGATTTTCTCGATTCAATACAAATTCGCTATGGCCCTGTAAAGCAAAGAATGCACATGAGTGGCTTGAACGATTGCTCGGACCAACACTATGCCACGTGTGATCCAGTGTTTCAGTTTACCAATAGTTTCAAAACTTCAGTTCCTACCTGCAGTTAGGTTCCATTTAGTGGTTGATGCAAAACAAAATGGAAGAAAAACCAACAGCTATGGTTTCATTTTATCTCGTCATACACAACCTCTTATTAAATGTAAATAGAAGACACGATACAAAGAAAAGAAAAGCTTTCAAGGAAGTAGCAGAGATCTTTGGTGCCCCTGAGTGTTTAACTAGTTAGCTTCAGGAGCATTTACATTTTGGTTAGCAGCATTTCTCATCAGCACAAGTCCACCAGCCACAGCAGCAGTTGCTACATGAGACCAAGTAACATGAGTGACTAGTTGCTTATTACTATGTACGTAGGGTTATTTCAGTCACCTTAATGAGGTCTTTCCACAACAGCTTAAAGAAAAAAAACCCTTTTAAACTACGTATTTTTGGAAATTCTTAGATTTTATTCTGGCAAAAATCCACAAATGCCGGTGCTGGGACAAATAGCGACATGGTTGAGAGCTACTCGGGCTACCTTTAATTAGGCATGCGCCGTTCACAGCTCTGTAATGCGATTGTAATTAGATGGCATAAATGACAAGCTCATTTAGAAAAATCCCCATTCAGAGACAACAGAGGGAATCAATCACGCCTTTGATGAAACGGCTTAAACAGTTAGAGAAGTTAGAAGCAGGTGATTTGCCGTCCAAACAAATAGAAACCGGTGTTTAATGTCTTTAACGGGGAGGGGCCATGATGTTATCTGGCTGAGAGTCAACAGATTGCTTAACACCAAAGAAAAAGCTCGATACAGTCTTTACTGCAGCATACCCCAAATATATGAGTTTCGACATTTTAGCTCATTGCTTATTGTTACATAGTGACTTAACTACTGACTCGAACCTTAAATGGTCTCCCTACCTCGAGCGTCAACCTGACCTTAATCAGAAGCATCACCATAACAGAAGCCAGTTACACACTGAGCAGACTACGGAAAAAGAATCGAGGGGGATCAGTGTTTTGGACTGCCAGACTAAAATGGAAAGGAAAACAGTACAGGGTGCCCTGTGGCCTGAATATACAACAACATGCCTGATAGGTATTTTCGCAGCAACATCTGCTGACAGAAGATATTCGGACATCCCCTCCCTTCCCAAATGGAGAGTAACCCGCTTTTTGTTTTGTTTTCATTTCAATTTTCCACTCAGCTGAACTCGGTAAGGGAAAAAAAACTAGCACATTAGCAGTTGGAAATTCTCTGCAGAAGCAGAAATATTTAGGCTACATATGACGCCTAGCCTAAACCGTGCTCATTAAAAGGCAATCACTCTACAGAAAGATCCACCAGCTTAGGCAACAGAAAGAATGTACAGTTAGCCTAACGCTATTTAAAAAATGTGTAATAATACAAAAGCTCATTATATAATGTTAAACTTGTGGCTTGGAAGGAAAACTCTACCGCCAAACACACATTAAATATGTTTATATGCGATTTGTGTGATGGGTTTAGCTAATCTTTTTCGTTACAGGTTTCACCGTTAGCCCCTAAAAACAAAACAGCACAAGCTTCTCTTCTCACTCGCCATATTCAGCTACGGCTACGTGTTCGTGTTAAAGAGAGACCCAGAGTAAAAGCGGTAGAGACGGCAAACATTCTTACAGCAATGCGGCTATGTGACCTCTTCACTGACTTGCCGTAGAGACTCAGCGTGGCTACTTAGTGATCGTCGAGATGTAAAGCGTGGAATTGATCATATTAGTATGAACTTTGCACAGATGAAGAGAAACGGGAGAAAAGTCTGAGAGACTCAAGGAATAAAGCTCTGCTGCATCACTCTCAAGCGAGGGCTAAATCCCACTGCATCACCATCAGCGGGAAGTCAAAGATCAATGTGGGTAAAGTCGGAAACCCGTAAACCACAGTCCAAATATACCAGCATGTCCGTGAAACATGTTTGATCTATAAAGCCAACTCGGAATTTCACTACTAAATTAATCTTCGACGCCACTGAAGATAACATGGTTGTGCGTTGTGGCTGAGAGCTGTGGCGTTATCCTCTCTCTCCCCATCAATCGCAGTGACACCAGCCAGTCATGGCCACCTGTGAGCTCGTGTGTGCAGAAGAGGGTCGATAGCACGTCCCTCTGAGCGTCACGTTACTCTCGGAGGAAGCATGCGTGAGATCTCTCCGGCTGATCGCCGTCGTATGATGACTGGTTGACAGGCATTGGAAAAATCCAAGGGGGAAAAAAAAAAACTTTGAAAACTGAGAAACTTGTTTGTGTTCGAGAGTCAATGACGGCAAACCCTCTTGAAATTTTGCTCATGCTTAAGACCGAGGTTGTCATGATTCGTTTGGAACGGTTCACGAAAACCCATGAAATCTCAGCATTACAGGCCAACTTTCACATAAAGTGTCTGGGGAACCCAGTGAGAACACATTACTCTGTATTTGCCCTGAAGCTTCTCAACCTGCTTTAAGTCAGGCCATGGATGAACGCCCACATCAAACACTCTCCCTCCTTCACCTTGAAAAAAAAAAATGAGGTGGGTATGTGAAGCATGCTCATCTTTTACCTCAGTAAGGTGAGATAATGAAGCGCCAACTGTAAGCTTAATGAGCTCCATGTGTTCGTCTCATGAGCTAACGTGTGTATGTGTTCTGGGGGAGAAAAGGATACCTTTATATCAAAGCGATCATTTGGCACAGGATGAAGAACCCGCTTCTCTTCCTCTCCCTCGGATTTGCCTCGGAGGAATGATGGCTAGGGTTTCACTTGGCCTTCATAAACAGTGGAATTCACCCGGCCTCTTTATTTCCTTTCTAATCTGGCCTCCTGTGCTCTGTTCTCAATCAGGCACCAGTTTACATTCACTTCAAATGGCACTTAACTGATCCAGGAGGAATGGGAGCTTTGTAAATTCTCTTCTGACGGTGAGAGGCAGAGCTGGACAAAGGAAAGCTTGAGGTATCGTAGGATCAGATGTTTATCTACTGCAGCTGGCCCACAGTCACGCACAGCCATTCGAGCTCATATGAAAGGATTAACCGTGCCTAATGTAGTAGTCATTATAGGGTGGAGCTGTTGTGAAACAAAAAAAAGGAAACCTTCACTAAAACAAGTTCGGATTACCTTAAAGTTTGACGACTCTGGTTTTTACATTAAAAAAAGCTATGAAATGTATGTATTACTGTATGCTTTATTTAAACACTGATGATGTTCTATGCTTTACACTTTTTCCTTTAAAATGGATTTGACTGAACTGAACAATGCTAAACAACTGATGAACTTTACTAATAGAGTAATTAATAATTCTGATCATGATGGAGTTATGATCATTATAAAGTGAAGATTTTACCCTGAAGCGTTCACATCCTTGGACTCGGAAAGTAAAACCCAGCAAGATAAAAACATATTCTGTTTATTATGAGGTCATTACTGAAGCATGTGAACAGATTTAAATCACACATTTCTTACCCACTTTATCTCCTCGTTTATATAGCTGGAGTTTATAACAGTTTGCAATGTTAGTCTTAGTTCTCAAAGTGGGGTCTGTGAAGCAGAGCCAGGGGGTCTGTGATTTTTTAAGAATGTGTTACAGCTTTGGAAACATCATTATAAGTCATTATGTCTATAAATAAATGTCCACTGAATTTAATAATTTAAATAAAAATGGGTTCCTGGGGTGGAAAGTCCCCAGGCTCCAATAAATAGCCAAAATATTCTTTCTATATAATAATAGTTCGTTCCGGTCCGCCAATCTGACAGGTAAGTCGATAAAGTGCTTATATTTTGTATGAGCTCACAGACATTCCGCTGTGTGAACACGGACACCCGTACGTCTCCGTGTTCACCAGGTAAAGTCCCACTTCTCGCCAACAGTCCCACTAAAACCATTACTACAGCAGAGTTAGCGAAATCATCAGTGGACACGGCAAGTGATACATTTTTCAGGAATATAACTTCGGACTTAAAATAGGAAAGCTTGTCAGATGAAGATAAAAAAAGAAAGAAAGAAGGGAAGCCAATATTACCAGATGCACCATTAACGGCAACGTACAAAATCATAGCCAGCTATCTAAAGGGCTATAACCTGAGTGAGGCTTCTTTGGGATCTATTTCTAAAAATAAACAAATTATTTGGCCATAGTGTGTCCAAACTGTCAGCTACTTGACATTAAGTTCTTATTTATAAAACTGTTGTATAAAAGCAATATCACGCTAGCAATAGCGCGCTCGTACCGAGTTCCGGCATGGCCGCCTACGGCCATATCACAGCTGTGCCGATATTCAGTAGAAGCGTGCGACTGCGATAATCCTTTAATGCAACAGTTTTATAGATAAGAAATCAATTTCCAGTAGCTGATATTAATTCGGCTGAATTTCTGTATTCTAACTGCTATTCAAATTGTAAAAACTGTACAGGTACCTCAGTTTAGTTTCAGGAACCGCGGGTGAGCGCTGCGCTGTTTGCGAGCGTGTCCGCACTGCGACGGCAACATCGGCATGCAGAACTTCTGCAGAACGGAACTTTTTGCTCCTTTGACATCTCATGAGCATTATTAGGCTTAAAGAGTAAAAACCAACGTAACAATATCCATTATGTTGTAATGGTCTTGTCATAAAACTTGACGTGATATGGATAGGCTTTCCCGGGAAAGAAGATATCATTAAAAGACAGGCTTATCGGGAATCCTCAACATTAACCACAGCCTCGCGAGGTTGCTCAAACAGCCGAAGACAGGCTGACCTGTTGATGTGACGTGCTCTAATGGCATTTTGCAGTGTTCTAGACAAAGTTCAATAGTGTGATATGTACAAAACGGAAATCCTCATTAGTGAGGATACTAACGTGGAAAGCATAACGTCTGGAACCTCAATGCAGAATACACACACAGGCAGGCTAGACAGTTTAGTCTGGAACCAGTCGGAACCGGAAAAGAGGACGGTTAAGAATCTAAAGCTACATCAGCAACAGAGTTTTGCAAACCCAGAGAAGAGCTGCATGTGAGGATGAACAGAGCAGCACTGTCACTGGTGCAAGCACTCAGCGGGACAACACAGGACAGGAAGAGCCACTCTGAAACACTACAACAGGTTCCCCAGATGTGCGCGCGCACACACACACACACACACACACACACACACACACACACACACACACACACACACACACACTGAGACACTGTTTACATCAGGAGAAGAGATTAAAAGTGCTTTTTGCACCAAACCTATAA
>JAQQZR010000004.1:5581921-5609606 GCA_030068235.1 Notoglanidium macrostoma | reverse complement strand
TGTGTGTGTGTGTGTGTGTGTGTGTGTGTGTGTGTGTGTGTGTGTGTGTGTGTGTGTGTGTGTGTGTGTGTGAATGGTAGGGACAAGGGGAGGAGAGTCATCACATCCGACCTTTCCAAAGAGTGCACTGTGCAGATGAGAAAATACTACTGGAGTCCTTAGTCATGAACATTATCAGTGTCTGAAAAGCTCCTTTTTCTTAGAAGTTCAGACCAATCAGTGTTCATACATCACTCCATGGCGAGAGACCAGATACAGAAACCAAAAACAGCTCTGTTTCATTACCTCTGCTAAGGAGTTTATGGTTTTAGTGCAGTTTGTCTGTTTGCCTAATTTGAATAAGCAGGATTGCTCAAAAACTACTGAACCAATTTCCATGAACCTTAAATGGCAGGGTGTAGCACAGGTCCAGGAAGAGCCCATGAACTTATGCAGCAGCTCTGAGTCGTTTATGTTGCGTTGTGAGCCATCCTGGCAGTTTGAACGCTGCTTTTTCGCCATAAGTGCAGTGAAAAAGCACCCACACGCACCTATAATCAGGGAAACACAATAAATAAACACTATTTAAAAATGTCCGGTTTGTTCGGGACGTCCTGTCTCGCACAATGATGGTGATGATTCTCTCGGACCGATCGGTAATCTGCGGCGTTTCCGGTCACCTTTGGGTACGGCCTTAGCTCACCTGGAACCTCGACGGAGGTGGTGATAAGAAAATAGTACCGTGTACCAGGTACTAATCACAAGTCAGGCCCAATTGGAAAAAAGGACAATAGAGAGGAGTTCGGATTGAGCTGGTACCATGCAGTGGAAAAGGGCCGTGTGCAACTCTATTAGCTTAGATCTAATAAGAGCGTGTCTGGAAGCCAGCTAAAGTAGAGAGTTTACAAGTCTTTTTGTCTGTTTTTTTTGTAACTGAGCAACAATAAGCGCTTGAGGGATACTGCAGACGCGCTCTGTAAATGCAGTCATGAGCACCATCAGCAAAAAAACGCGCCTGGTGGACAGACGTCGTTCCTGACCTTCACAGGCCAGACACGAGAAATTTGCCTGTCATGAAATAATCATGTCAAAATTGGGCTGAATCCATGTAGTCTGATCTTGACATTAAACATTTCACATTTATAGCCGTGTTATAATAAATAAACAACATTATCAGATGCTAAGTTTTTATGATTGCTATCATTTTTCGAAACCAAAAGATGTCGCTGTTTTTACTACTCGGGGACTTGGAAAAGCCTCAAAGTTACACAAGCCTCCATCCTTCCCTTTATCCTGATAGACTGTTTTCTCAAAATGGCTTCATGTCCTAAGTTATATATTACATTTATGCCATTTGGCATGTCAGCCGTGAGGCCTTGCTCAAGGGCCCAGCAGCGGCAGCTCGGTGGTGCTGGGATTTGAACTCACAACCTTCTGATCACTAGTCCAATGTCTTAACCACTGACCAACCACAGAAACATATAGAATGTTCAGTACTTATTTTTGGGCTCATGGGAAAGACTTCTTTTAAAAAAAAAAACAAAAAAAAAAACAAAAAGGCTGGCAGAAAACAGAACAGCATCGAGCATGAGTGCCAATGTAAACTTTCCTTATCTCAGACTCATCAGTGTGCATGCAGCTCCGCCGTGTGGTGACGGGAGGAATTACACCAGTCAGCCACCTGCCACTTAGTTAACTGGATAAAAACCGTCTTTAAAATCTTAGTTTGATATTTTTATGAGCATTAACCAGAAGCAGCTTATTTATCTTTCAATTTTTTTTTTTTTTTTTTATAAAACCCTTCACTCTGTACTTTAGTCGGGTGTGCTGTAAACGAATGAAGTTAGCTTGCAAGCTAAAATCACAAAATTAAACTCACGTCAGCTTAGACGCATTCTGACAGGTTACACATCCAAACAACAAAAATATAGACAAGTAGCTGAAAACGTCGTGCAAACAGAAACAAGAACAATTTCTGACGCAATGTTTTGGGCCATGACAGTATGAATAATGCAAACGCAAGAATACTAACGCACACCGACGCGGCAGGAGGTGCTGATCTGAATTAAAATGAAATTAAAGCTGAAGTGACTCTTAGCCTCTTAGCAAGCCGCCATTTTCTCCTCACCGTTGGCTGTTGTTGTTGCTCCCCGGGGAGGAAGAATCGGGCGCGAGGACACTCGACTTTCTCTTACAGCTCGCTTTTCTCTTTGGCCTCTCGTCCCTCGACTCTGGCACCGCTACTTGTGTCCCGTCTGTTTCTTCCATTTTAAACACGCACTGGGAATGTAAACAAAAAACGGGCTGCAGAAAAAACTATAAATTTCTGAAGTGTAAACTGCGGGGAAATGCGTGAATCTAAACGGAAAGCGACGGGTCGTGTTTGAATATGGCGGAAACTTGAATTGTGACCAATAAGAAAGAGAATAGGTCGTGGTTGCTAGGATACGAGGTTAAAGGGCGGGGTTACTGTGAAAGCCTTGTAAGCGCCATTGTTGTAACTGACATTCTGATGTTTGCTCTGGGAAGCCAGAGTATTTTACTGGCTAAGTTCCAGTGAATATGCTAACAGCCTTTGTATTTGAATAAAAAAGCCAAACCAAAGTGCTTCTCTTGTGGAAAAACGTCACGCAAACACACAGTTCTGCCATCTGCTGGTTACCAACACAGGCTGTTAAAGATGACACACATTACTGTGTCCATGACTGAGGTGCCGTTTTACCTGTGAAACTTTTTCATTTTTCAACATTAAATTGAAAGGTCCACTATGTAGGATTTCGTGGGTATTAGCAGAAACAGAGTATATATATATATTCCATTATATAGTTATGGAATTCATAAGTATGTTTTCATTAGTGTGTAATTACCTGTAACTCAAATTGTTGTATTTTCGTAAGCTTAGAATGAGCCTTTTATATCTACATATCTAGCAGGTCCACCTCCATGTTGTGCCACTACGGTAGCCCAGAATGGACAAACGTCTAGAAAGCACCTTCCGCCCTTCATGTTTTTACAAGCGGCAGAATGAACCCGGAAGGACGACAAAGAAGAAGGAAGGAAGACAAAGAAGAAATAAGTGGGACCAGTGTCTGCTGGTGCTGGCTTATAAGTTTGAGAACCAAAATTTTGTAAAATGGAGGATCATACTTATTATTTATCACGGAAAAAGCAGGGGGTGTGAATGGAAGTACGCTGTGGGCACCTGCCGGCCACCGTACGTCCTAATTCACACTTGGAAAGGGAGGGGTAAGGGAGGGGTAAGGGAGGGGTAAGGGAGGGGCAAGGGAGGGGCATTCAGGTGGTCGAATCCTACATAGTGGACCTTCATGAAAATGTGCACTTATCTATTCAGAATTGTGTTAACCCATCACAGGCAACAATATCTCATTTTACCATTTTAAGAATAGAATTAGCAAATACACAAAATGATTTGATCAGCTATACTAAAGGCATGACAACACTAAGGACACTTGCTGTGTCTCAATCCAGATACCGCCATTAGTAATATTCCATTTATTACCCTGTGCACACTAATTGCTTACTTGTGTAAAATTCAACAGGGTGTGTTGTCTCAAATTGAACACATGTTGTGCACTTACCGGAAATGACAACTGCAACACTTGACCATGATTGTCGCGTCACATGCATTGGCTGCTATATCAATACCATAATCATATCCGGTAACAGTGTGTAGACGTTCATAACTCATAATTTACATTTGTATAGTGCAGTGTTCACAACAGTTCCAACCACTGCAGCTTCCTTGGCCACCATTTTCACAAATTTGAAAACACATTGGTGGCCCCTCCCCTTCGTCTACATAGCTATGATGGCAACAATTAAGAGTGAGATGGGTCCAACATTTCACACTCAAATGTTTGACCGTTATGAGTACATCATCTGGGTAGTCGTAGTTAGTGCGCTACATGTTGCTGTAATTGTCAGTGTGAACACACTTATGCACTAAAAATAGCAAGTGTAAATGTGAAAAACTGTGAACTGCGACTAATTTTTGAATGATTTAATTAAAAATTTACATTTGTTCATCCTCAGTAACCACTCCATCCTGAACAAGGTTGTGGTGGATCCCAAGCCTATCCCAAGAACACTAGGAATAAAGTCAGAAGACCGCTCAGTGAGATTGAATACATCATCTGAATTTCCTGAAGATCATGGGAAGAAGAAAAGTACACCCTGTTTTAAAAAAAAAAAAGTTTTTCAGTGTTGTGACATTCACTGACAAGGTCACTTTTGAAAGTACAACCCTTATTATGAAGTAAAGCTAGTGTTGAGAACTCACAGCTCCACTGTCCCTCAGTTCAATCCTGGCCACAAATTAACATCTGCACAGAGTTTCAGATGCTTGCTTGGGTTTCCTCTGAATTTCTCGGTTTCCTCCCACCTCCTGAAACATTCCAGTAGGAGGGTTGGTTATTATTAATTGCTTCTATGTGTGTGTGTGTGTGTGTGTGTGTGTGTGTGTGTGTGTGCATGCATGGTTCTCGCTGATGGTCTGGCATCTCTAATCCAGGGTGTTCCCATCTACAAGTGTTCCCAGGCTTAGCTCTAGATCCACCACAATCCTGCCCAGGATAAAGCCTTTGCTATAGATGAATGAATAAATGAATGAAATGCATTTTCTTTGGAGCGCTCTTTGTGTGGCAAGCAATGGAGTTAGCAGATATGCTTATATAATATGCTTTCACGTCAGATTACAAAGATGCCTATCATCTACCATATCCTTTTCTCTAACCAACAAATCTTATACTCATCTAAGAAGCAGCTTTGGCAGGCAACTTAATTCTCTTGAACACCCACATGTGTTGGCACCTGACAAAAACTTTATTCACTTTCTAAATGTTCATCAGCAACACAAAGGAGTAAAAAAAAAATACATAAAAAAAAATGACAAGTAAGAAACCACCATGACACATTTTATTTTATGACAGCCAAACCCACATAATACAAATACTGTTCCGAAGAAAACCATATATTATTAACATCAATTGAGCAAATAAAAGCCTCCATTACAATATTACAAATATAAAATGAGAAGACATTTTAATTATATGTTTGACTCTGAGCAGCTTGGGCTAATAAAGCATGAAGAATTCCCAGAAGGCATAACTCCTAACAAATGAGCTGCTCTCAGAAGATTTATTTCAGGACATTTAAACGTGCCCACTGGAATAAGTCAGCTCTGCATCTGCACTCCTCGTGAGGCTCCAAGAAACTGTTTCACCACAGCACAATGCTCTCTGGCGTAGTAAGACACCGCTGGAGCGAATTTCACTAAAATGGTCAATAAAAAATGCCAATAAAAATGTTTAAACCAAAAGAAAAAACAAAAGATCAACTCAACTCATATTTAAATCATAAAATAAAACTTTCATAAAATTGGCAATCACATATTGTTCGCAAATACTTATATTGGCTCTTTCCTTTAATAGGGCAATATGCTTTTATAGAATTATTTTTTAATGTGTAATTTAGTGCGTGTTTATAGTGTTAATATTTTTCCTAACCAACAGAGGGCGTCACAGCTTCAACGGTACATATTTAAAAACTTTAAGATTGATTAAGAATTCAAACATCAGGCCTAAATCCAATCTTAAATGCTGGGTTGAAAACACCAAAATTTGTCATCTGATCTTTTGATTTCCAAAAATAAACAACCCCAAGTTACATTCCGCTACAAAAGTCTGGCCGAGCTGCATTGAGATTTCTGTACTTGAACATTAAAAATGTAATCAATTATGGAGTGCAGGACAATTACCTCTATTCATTATTTTGATAGTACAGTGTACTGTTTTTTTATTTTTTTTAATACATTGACATACACTATACAGCCAAACGTATGTAGACACCTGACCATCAAACCCATATATGCTTGTTGAAAATCCCACTCCAGATTTATTTCTCCTTTGCCATTATAACAACCTCCACTCTTCTGAAAAGACTCTCCTCTATGTTATGGCGTTGAGGTCAGGGCTCTCAACAGGACACTCGAGTACTTCCACTGCAACCTTGCCAAACCATGTCTTCATGGATCTCGCTTTGTCATGCTGGAACATGTTTGGACCCCTTAGATCCGATGAAGGGAAACTGTAATGCTACAGCAAACAAAGACATTCTATAGAATTGTGTGCTTCCATCTTTGTGGAAAAAGTTCAAGGAAGGCCTAATTATGGGTGTCATGGCCATACAGTGTTTTTGGATTCGGTATTTAGGCTAAAGAAAGATTTTGGATGCCATTTTGCCTGTTTTCCACATTATCTGTACCATTATGTTAACTTGGCTGTAACCCCAGTAGAATGAAGTGCACTTGGCAACATAGTCATGTGAAATACAACATAATTTAAACAGGTTTACTAATGCTTGACTTGTTTAAAATTCAACTGTTATACTTTTGAGTTTCACTTCAGAGCAAACCGGAAAAAATGAAGTCCCAGTAATCATGTGGGTGAGTCTGACACCCACCAGGAAAACATATGGTTTCATATTTGAAATAAATGCCTGATTAACACGTAAACCATCATCCTTTCAAGTGTGACAAGGCATCGTCCCTATAGTAGGGAAGTATCTGATTTTTTTCAGTAGATTACCCGTAATACCCAAATTGCACAGTGTTTTGCACTACAGGATGAACGTGACAAGACCCTCACGGCTTCATTCACAGTGAGTCCTGTAGCGGTAAACATTTAAAACCTAAGTGTGGTAAATAAATGCTAAATATTTGAACTCATTATTTGCTCCTTTTTGCTGTCTATGATATTTTTGAGTGCTCTGTCAATGACCCCTGTGTAAGAATAGCTTATGTTTCCGTTAATCTCTCATCTTAAATATGAAGGCTCTGTTGCGAGTAAGAATACCTATTTAATTTTCACCAGATGTCTGTGAAAGACTCGTACACTATCTGGTCTATCTAGAGAAACATAAAAATATCTAGAGGAAGCACGCAAGACTGAAAATGAAAAGGGCAGAATATGAAATTAAATTACTGGAGCATGAATTGAAGATTGGCTCATGGTTGTCTATTCTCTTACTTTGAATCATGCCAATAAGCTAAAGCATATCTTTTTTTTTGGCACGCCATAAAGCCAGAATCAGAATCTCAAAACTACAAACCACATGAAAAGTCACACTTGAGAGCTTTAAAATTGATTGACATCTTTAGTACGAGTCAGAAACTGAGCACTGTCTCTCCCAGTTCAGATGATGTTGAATTGAAATCACGTTGTCTTTATTAAAGTAATATACCGGATGTTTAAATCATTGGCAGTTTAGTGTCTTATTTACTACTGAGCCTTACAATTAATTAATTACAACTGCACAATCCTACAGCACTGCTGAATTCATAACTCTGATTGGTCAGAAGGTGTTGATTCATCTTGTAGACAGTGCTGCCAGTAACAACTCATTCACAAGGACTTGTATAGTGTACGCTTCACATAAACAGACTCAAACCAACTGAGAGATGTTTATTTAGCATTTTGGAAGGAGTCTCCAGTATCAGTGCTTTGGCAAAGCTGTAATTTTAAGTCGTCTAACACAAGAAAGTCTCCTGGACAGATGGCTTTGTGTGTTATTACTGCAGTTTTGCATCCATCCATTATCTATAGCGCTTTATCCGTCTGGGTGGCGGGGAAGCTGGAGCCAATCCCAGCAGGGGGTACACCCTGGGCAGGTCGCCAGTCCACCACAGGGCCGTTTTGCAGTAATAGAAAATAGAGAAAATAGAGGCTGGTGATGGAATGACTGTTAATGTAGTAACATCAGTGATAACACGAACTAACATGTTTCGAGCATCTTCTAACATTCAGAATGATTTTTAAAAAAAGAAAAGAAAGAAAGGAATAGTCGGGCATGTCTTTCTTAAATGAATAAAACATTCGTAGCATGGGCAAACTGCTGTTGGATAAGAACGAATAAAATACTCTGATGTGTTTTATATCACTTATATGACAGCAATATTTTTCCATTACCCAAGTCACAGATGAAATCCTGAAACAAATGAAAGCTACTGGAATACTGGACATACTATAACCCAGTTCGGTCATTTATAACACAATGAAAGTGTGTTTCATTCACTCACAACTTGAGCGTGGGTGGACAGGTGGTTCAGGCAGGTTTAAACCTGTACATGCAATCAGATTAACCCACTCGCAGGAACACAAAACACCGCAGCTTCACCGAATGGGAAACTGAAGAACTTGTCCCCAGGCGTTATAACCGATTTCAAATGGTGCTAGAAGATGGAGCAGACTCTAAGCACCAGAGGAAATCAGTCATCCTTTGGTGGGGTGAGAATGGACAGGAGAGGGCTGGGTGAGAGAGAACAAGGGAGGGAACTCGTCCATCACAAGCCCACACAGCGCCGTTCAGGAAAACCAACAAAGACCGAGGAACACAGAAGCAACACTGTTAGTTGTTTACCAAACGGTAACGAATGAATAGATGGATGGATCTGTATCCAAAGAGACGATGTATTATTTGTCTCTACGCCTTATCCTACGTTCACATTAGCACGCATCAAATCTCGTGTTGCTTGTGGTTTGTCTCTGTGAGCTTGCAGTGTCCGGTGTTGCAAGGAGAAACAGTAATATCCAAAATATAAATACTTCTGAAGTTAAACGGTTCAATACAATTTAATAAGGTGGTCAATCACAATCAGTGTGGAATTGGTTGTTTGATGCTTGTTTACATGCTGCATGCTACTAGCCATATACTGTACACACACCAGCTTCATTCCAAGCTTTATTTTTTTCTCATGTCCTAATGTCTTTAAAGCATTTAATTAGAGGTTATGTACGACAGGACAAGATGAAACCACACAGTTTTCTTCCATTTTTCTGTGTAAATGGGCTCTAATTGCAGGAACTAAAGCTGTCAGCGGGGAACTGAAGGCTCGTCGGACCACGAGTGCCACAGGAAGGGTCAGAGGGATCATTCGGGACACGTTTGGATTGGTCATTTTACTGAATCACAACTATTTTGCATAGAATTGAAAAACATTCAGTTCAAACACCTCATCGCGTTGTTGCTTACCACTGTCGCTGAAATCAGTCGCTGACATTGCACACGTACATAGAAAATAAATGGCCACCCGTCGCTCTGTTGCTCTCTAGTGTGAAAATAAGGTTACTAATCTAATGAGTCTGGTGCAGGTTCCCTTGTGCTGCCCATGTGCCTTCTTTGCCACTCCATAGCTGCAGTTCTTCTTCAGGAACACTGATTTCAAATGGTGCTAGACACTGGGTAGAACACATCTAAACCACCATGTGAAACCAGCATCCGGGAGAAGATTAGTCCCCGGTCCCTCCTGCATGCTGTGTGGAAGTGCCCAGGCTGATAAAGAACACAACAGGAAAAGGAGAAAAACGCTGTGATAGCAGGTGGTTCAGTCTGAAAGGAAGTGGCTGCCCCTGTTCAAACAAATGAGGCCTTCGCAGTGACCATCCACCAAAAAGGTTTCTGTCATGATGACGGAACAACTTTGCATGGCCAGTGATGCGAGGTGAAGAGCAGGCTCCCGGCACTGTGCGTAAATAGGCTCTAAAAAATCACTGCATGAGTTACAGTCGTGGGAGGATGACGTCAGGACCTTTTAGAGGGCGACTGCTAGGAGTCAGAAAATATGAGTCACGGATTCACGGGCTTGCTAACCACTTTAAAGAGACAGTCAGGGCCGTGTACTCACCTGAACTTTGATCAGCAGCTGGTGACCTCACTAACCCTCCATTTTACATCAGAAATCATTTGACAACTGAGCAAAAGATGATCCATCAGTTTGACCAGCTTGGCTTCTGCTTCGGCAGCTGGTAAGTCTGGATTTTTCAAGCCTAACTACATCTCAAAAACCTCACAAAAACCCGAAACTAGCCCTGGTATTGGAAAAGAGACACATTTCTCTTCTTTTTCTCAGTCTTTGTGTGGGAAACTAGGTGACTGTAGTGTGTACGCATTTCTGATTTGCGGTATCCGCAATACGCCCATTTACCATCGCATGCTACGCTCATTATTCACTCTATAATCCTCTGCCCCCACCCAATCGTTGAAATATAGCTCACCAAAAACGCCTCCAGCAGACTTGCTTTTTTCCACCTGCAGCTTTGTTCCAAAACCAGCAACCCTGGCAAGACTAAAGCATTCGGTCAAAGCTGATTACAAGGTAAAAAAGCAAAGAAACAGACAATTTCATGAAGCAACTTTGCCAAAATTGGGGTGCCGAGTTAGAGCCCTCATGAGCAACCCAGAGGGGACAATGGCAAGAAAAAAAACCCTCGCACAACACGAGGAAAAAAAACCTGACATCAGATCGTGCGATTATAAATCATTATGCTCTGAAGACAAACAGTACTAGGTGTGTTGAAAGCATGTTCAGAGTCCTGGGATGAGCACAGGACAGTTTTAATGATTTCATATTTCCCTGCATGCTCTACCGAGATTGCAAAATGGTGCCAAATAATATCATAAACACATCTGGTGTATAAATTATTAACCACATCCGCATCAGAATGTGACAATTAGTACATAAATTACAAACTGTAATGCAAGGTTGTTGGTTTTTTCGGACTTACCATGGGCTGGACCAAACCACAAGGCGGGCCATAGGTGTTACCCATCCTGGTTTAAACTGACGAACAGACACAGGAATAAGGCTGTTGACTTGTTTGTGACCACAGGTGTGGCACTAAAATAAGCTTTGCCACCCTCAACTTCACCCCGACCCTGACCTCAAATCCCTCTTAATGAATCTAATAGAGCACAATGTTGACATTAACCATAGGTACTTCAAGCAAATAACTTCAGTATTATAAACTATCGAGCAACTATGAAGCCAATCAAATTATAAATGATAATAATAATAATGTTATCTTAAAGGTCCACTATGTAGGATATAAGGGGATCTATGAGCAGAAATTAAATATAATATTCATAAGTATGTTTTCACTAGTGTGTAACTACAAATTGTTGTATCTTCCTAAGCTTAGAATCAGTTTGCTTGCGTTGGCTAATAAGATTGAGAACCAAAATTTTGAAAAGTGGAACATATTTATTGCAACAAAAAAAAAAGCAAAAGAGTGTGAATGTAAGTACTTGGAATGGAAGTACACTACAGGCACCTGATGGCAACTGTATGTTAATTCACACTTGGACAAAGAGGGGTAAGTAAGGGAGGGGCATTCGGGTGGTTGAATTGTACATAGTGGACCTTTAATCTAAATAACTATTTGGTGCCACCATTTTTGTATAAAAACCTGGCTACTGCAAGGCGGCATGCAGACCTGTGTGCAAACACAAGAGGGCAGTGTTTCCGAGATCAATCAGAGAAAGCACTGGTTGCGAAAACACACACACACACACACACACACACGTCCCACGCTTCGAATAAGTGTGTGTGAGTATGCGTGTATGAAAAGCTCACCATGGAAGTATGATTCCCTTCACCCAGTCACTCCATTTCCTCTTCCATTCTCTCCCGGGAAGAAATAGAAAAATGAAAAAAAGACACATTCATAGACACGTGCTCAAAAATCACTACCAGTGATGACATCGGCTGCTTCCTGCTTCCTCCTTTTCAGCCTGTTTGGATGGTTCAGCTGGCGTTTATATAACCTCTCTGTGCCTCTTTCCACACGGCCATCCAGGTTTCCAGCAAGGATGGGTAAACACTTTCCGTTTTCACTCCCTCTGAGCGAGTGCTGGAATGACGTGGCTCCTGGAAGGCCGTCGTTCGCCCGGGTTAGTGTTTTCCCCTCTGATTGCCCTGACAGAACCACACTTCATGCCCACACAACCAAGAGTTTGTGTCTGTGTGGTGGCAGTCAGGTGGTGAACAGCGAGGAGGGAGGGCTGATCTGTATCTAAAATGGATAGATGTAGAAACAGAGAGAGAGGAGAGAGAGGAGAGGACATGAAAACAAAGACTGTGTGAATGGATACAAAAAGGTATTTGGTCTCCAAGTAGGGAATGAACATAACAGGGTGTCCTGTTAGGAAAATAATCAATAATTATTGCCATCTGTCAGCGATGTACGGGAGTGAGGAGGCACAGACTCAGTCAGACCAGATGATAGGTGGAAATAACGTGCTCTTTATTATTTATATTTATTTAGTGGGGTGTGCAGGCGGTGTGAGGTTCTTCTCTCAGTGCTGTGTAGAATGTAAGAGGGTCGGTGATCAGCGGAGCTGTGGGCTGGGCGGTACGGCGCTGCAGGCCTTCTTCCCTCAGCCGTCGGTCGATGGAGAGTCCTCCTCCTCCTCCTCCTCCTCCTCTTCCTCTTCTGTAAATGTGCAGGGAGAGTGTATTTGGGCTATTTGTAAGCCCACTCACCTGCCTGCTGCGTAGCGCTCCTTTTATACAGCCCCCTCGTCTAGTGGAGGATGAGTAATTAGTGGCGTGCAGCGCTGTAGAATGAATGCCCAGCACCCGGGCCATGTGCACAACATTGGTGGTGCTGACCTGCCACCGGCTGTGAGTAAGGAGCGGTGCTGTCCGCTCAGCACCACCGCCGCAGCGCGCTGAGGAACGCTCGCAACAATAGAGGCGCCGGCCGTCGGACTGCAGCCACACATTAATTTCCAATAAGCAATGTGCCAACATGACAATTTCTTAGGAATTCAGAATAGACACTTCATACTTTTTTTTTTTTTTTTTTATCCATTTCTAGTTACATTCAATGTTATGGAACATCCACAAAACAAGACATTTCCTGCTATCACTTACATCTCGCTTTAAGTTAATAAGACGAAAATAAAAAAGAAACAGAGCGCAGAGTGAATTAGCTGTTGCTATAGAAACAATAAAGTATTAGCACAGAGCTGCTGTTATAGAAAATGAGTCATCACCGTCTGACCAATCACATTTGAGAACTGAGCAGTGCTGCGGTATAAAGTCGAGTAAGGAAGGGTAACAGTCATGCGCATTTCACTGATGAAGAAGCATTACTCATACACTACAGGTAGGCAAGTCAAAATCCAAGTTTTTTCCTTCTTCTGCGCCTGGATACAATTATCCACCCTCGGGTTATTTAAGCTACTTTCATGATCGAGCATGACTCATCAAAATATCCTATCTAGCGCAATACATCAAATACGCACTAGCTCTGTCGGACAAACTGGTCCCTCTGCATAGATCACTGACGAGCTCCATTAGCTCTCAAATGAGATCAATTTCCGATTGTAACAGATAGATATAGATATACATGCAGATGCAGATGGGAGTAGGGCTGAATATTTATGTTTACATTTCTATTTAACAACCAGCGATGAGTCATGTCTGAATCAGAAAAAGGTAATGAGTGTGTGTGTTTTTCGTTAGTATTAAATGGACCTAATTAACACTTAGCGGAGGGCGAGATAGCAAAGCGTGACGCACAGCAGCACAGAGTGTGTTGTTCTTTCACACATCCACCCCCCTCCATCACCCGAGAGGCTGAGATCCCTGTGTGATGTGTTATTCCTGTAAGTGGTCCTAAAGCGATAACTCATTAAACCCCGAGGCCCCACTGAATGAGTCGCGACTACAGGTCCGAAGACAAGCTTGGTTCATAAAGTCCAGGTGTGTGACAATGTGACACACGCACACGCGCACTCACACACCAGAGTGACATGTGAGAACTTATCAAACCGGATGAGTCAAACAGAATCAAACACAATGCACAAGGAGAGGAAAAGTACTGGAGGAAAATCATTTGCGATTAAACTAACACAGCATAGCAACACGCCCATAGTGATGGAAACCACAATCATACACCAACTGAACTAAACCACACGCTTCAGTTCCAGCTAGCTCGGCTAAGATGATCGTAATGTTCATGCGCATCTAAATATTCAGCCTCTATAAAACTAGACATGTACAGAATTTCAGATAAACCATAGTCACTCAGGGTGCAGCGTAACCAGTCATGTGATCAAAATCTTTCTCACCATCCACAGCCCACAATCTGACAACACTGGAATAATGTTTGCAAAACATTTTCATTAGTCTTCATGTTCCACTACGCCACAGCACTGCTGAATTCTTGAATGTGATTGGTCGAAGGGATTGATTAATAGTCAATATATGAAAGTAGTTCCGGCTGCGAGGCAAATCACAGCTTCATATTAATCCACATTAACTTACACACGGTCCTCAAAAAGTGAACAAGGAGAAAAGTACATTTCAAGATTTCCTTGTGACTGTGGAGCAGGAGCATCATGGACATTCTGACTAACCACCAACTTGATCAAAGTGTGATATTCACTGTGTGAGAAAATCGCACTTCGCTAGCAAGATTTTAGACATCTTTAGGCACAATGACTCTTTTTTCCACTGGCTAAACTGGCGCTTTGCCCAGCAGAAAATGAAGTAGTGAAAAGTAGTAAATAAAACATTTCCTTGTCATTTTGGTGAAATATACTTATGGTGTCAAAGTATATGCTGAAAAACCCAATGTTGTCCAAAACCTGATTTTGTGACCTGAAACGAAGCCACCATGACATCTGATGGGTTTTCCAAGACTACCGCAGACACTTTAATGACTTTCTGCTCACTAGGTTGAATCTACTCCTGCAACTGCAGCTACACAGAAACTGTGATTCTCGGTACAATCATTTAACTTTTTACTAGCTCATAAACTCTTTCCGAATAACCACTGCAGGTACATAAGTGAAAACACGGCCCCTAGAACAACAACAAGCACAAGTGTACTAACTCTTCCCACAATGCATTTCCTTTCCCAAATACTTCCAGCTAAATTATTTCTCCCTTATTGCCACTCACTCTAATCCAAGACACACACTAGAGAATTTCTTTCGAACTTCTCTGGCGATCTTCCGGGGAATTTCAAACATCTGGTCGGCCCTTTTGATGGGTTTACAGGAAGAGGTTGACCTCTGGCCCACTTCTTCCTGCTCGGTATGACACAGTGGCAGGAGAATGAATTGTTTTGCTGGCAAAAACATATAAACAGCCATAACTATCTAATTGAAGAGGAGGTATAATTTTGGGGCCAAGGGAAAATACCCAGAATATCCAAAAAGCTCTGGAAAACCAGGGAGAGAGAAGCAGAGAGAAATAGATCTTATGGTGAACAAGGCTGTCTCTCGGACCCTCTCTCACACACACACACACACACACACACACACACACACACACACACACACACACACACACACACACACTAGAAGGGCCACCGGGGGCAAGGTTTCATTATGATACGAGTTGGATCAAAGAGAGGATATGATGCAGGTTGAGTCATAGTAAGCATTCCACATTTACTTAGGAGCCTGTCTTCTATTAGCATTCATCTTACTCTGTGTGTGTGTGCGTGTGCGCGTGTGTGCATGTGTGTGTGTGTGTGTGCGTGTGTGCGTGTGTGCAGCTTTGACTAGCACAAAAAATATTTGCAACTGACAAGTGAAACCCATTCAGTTTCTTGTCACAGAATGAAATTTGCATCATTACAGATTTGCAAATTAGACTGTCGAGATGTTGCGTGCATCCTGAAAATCGACTAAGACCTAACACATGCTAAAATGCTAAACAGTCATCGTTATTCCTTGGCTGGTCAGGATATTGAATAGTAACTCCATTACTAATATGGGAAGATTAGGGTTAAGCTTTATGGCATGGGTCCTCTTTGTATAGGTATGCACACAGGACGACATACACACTCGTTGAAAGACAGAATGGTGACGTTCGTGCTTCCTATTTGTGGCGACCAAGATTTCTTTTTTAAGAGAGACCAGCTACAATAAAACAGTTTATGTTATTGAGAAGCACATGAAACAGCACACACCCTACGCAGGCAAGTGGGATTAGTATAAGACCTATTTAAAAAGCATCACTAACAGATATGGGGTTTAGATTTAAAAATTAAAATCAAGCTAGCTAGTATTGTCAATCGAAGTAAAATACAAAACGTACCATTGTGTAATATGTACTTTAATTAAATGCTTTACTTCTAACTCCTAAACAACTGAACATACTGAAATGACGGAGGAAGTATTCCACCTCCATTTCTATATTCCACATGGACATTATTAATCACTGCTAATGACGTGATATGGACATGACAGTCATGAAGGCTTAAATAAATTAGCCACAAGAGACGCGAAATCTAGGGGGCGTTTCACTCCGTGTAATCACTTGACACAAAATCGGCGATGGACTAGAATGAAATCAGCCCCAACCTCACGTTTTCATATGTGTATTATACGTACCAAGGCCAAAAGATTATAGACACACCCATGTGGTTCTTCCCCAAACTGTTGCCACAAAGTTAGATGCACACAACTGTATTTAATGTCTTAGTACGCTTTAGAATGACAAATTTCCAAACCTGTTTCACAAAGGCGAGGACATGGTTTGCCAAGGTTGGAGTGGAATAGCTTGAGTGTCGTGCACAGAGCCCTGACCTCAACCCCACAGAACACCTCTGCGATGAACTGGAACACCTCCTCACCCAGCATCAGTGCCTGATCTCACTAATGCTCTTATGGCTGAATGAGCACAAATCCCCACAGTCACGCTCCAAAATCTAGCATTCCCAGAAGAGTGGAGCTTCTTGTAACAGCAAAGTAGGACTAAATCTGTAACGAGATGTTCAAAAACATATGAGTATGATGGTTTAGATGTCCACAAACTTTTGGCCATACAGTGTATGTCAAACCATTTGTTAACAGGAAATACGACTGGGCTATATTTTAATGAATGAATGAATTTTCCTGAAAGAAAGGGAAGGCTTGGCACTTCTAATCCATTTCCAAAAGCGAGTCCTGGCACCGCTTGACTTAGGTGCAAGTGCTGGAAGTGGTTCTGTGAGTGATATACAACTCGAAATGACTCATGCATAGCCGGCGGCTGCATCCCCACGCGACCGGCAGACTGTTTGGCTCTCTGCTCCTGGATCTCTTTTTCTCTTTACATGTTTCGCTTTAGCCCCATTTGCTTTCCATTTCAACATGCAGACCTCACTTCCTCTGAGTCAGGCAACAAGTAGTCCCCAAATCATGACTCCTGTTAAGAGCAGCGACCTTTGCCAATGACTAATCGGTAATAAAAGAGTAAAAGAATGCCGAATCCCAGCTGCATATGTGTAGCGGACACCGGCGAACCCTCTGGTGGGCTGTCAACGACACCGGCTCCTAACCGCACGGGCGACTCACACAGAAAAAAATCCGTCAGTCCTTGCCCCTCTGGCTCTGTGCCAGGATGACTTCCCAAAAACTGAAAGGCGCCATGAAAAAAAGGGGCTTACGGTAAGCACTCCTTCCTGGAATCCTGACGTGCTGGATGGATGACTGTACAGAACAATAATAAACTCTGATAAGTTAGAGGAACACCAGATTTGAAAAATGTATGACTTCAAGAGTGCAAGATAAAGTCCACATGTGTCTTTGTGTGTTTAACGGTTAATAGTTTACGTTTATTTTATATTCCATTAGCTAGAAATAACATCACGGAAACACAAAAGCCTGTTGTTGTACAAATACAGTTTTAATGACGTAACGAGGACTCGCTACTTTAAAGGACATCTGCCGTGATTTTCCAGCAAATGGGTTCTTTGCAAAAAGTGAAGCTGAGATGTCAGGCGATAAGGCAGAAATGTTCTCTTCCGGGCGGCAACAATAAAAAGTCTGAACCTACACAGTCTTCCAAAGAAAGATAACATACGTGTTATCTTGATTTTAAGCGTGGCTGGTTTTTATTTTTGGGGAAGCCATATAAAAGCCGCAGTCTAGTGTAAGGCACCTGTCACTGAGGACTGCTTAAGCCATATCAGAAGGCTATTGCTACAAAGCTGCTATTGAAAGATGGAGCTGTGCCAATTCCTTTGAAGTTGACCGCCAGACTGCACACCATTAGTAAAACATTAAAAATTTCCAAACTAAAACATTAAACGCTGTATTGAATAGCATTACATCGGCCGGTAACGTTAGCGGTGCAGCCGGTGAGCTAGCATTCAAATTCTTTCCATGATGCTAAATTTATATAAAACACGTAGCTGGACAAACGTTACATTATCTGACTGGACCATATCATTGGCCTGATAAGCAGCTTCCGCAGTTCAGCTTCCGCAGTAATCTGTTGCTAGTTTGGGTTTGCTCAGCTCGGCAGCTTTACACAGTGTTAGTGATGTGACAAGTCGTACAAGCTGTGTAATTATTACATGTATATCCTCTTGGGAATATTTGTTTCATGTGTATACGAGCGGCTCTTGGTTTCAGCTCCTGGTTTTAGCGTTGGTGGGCTGCTGTCCGCTGCTTCATTCTCCGGTTCCGACTCTGGTTCATACAAATCCAGCAATCCTCCGCCAGAAGCCATGTTACCTCTCAACTTGTGAAATTTGAATTTGAGATTTTGTAGCAACAGTACATTCTGGCGCAAAACAAGATAACTGTGTTGGACTGACAGTTTATGAACTTGATTAGTTGCCAAACAGCTGAAAACTGCATGTTTTTAAATACCCTCTCCACCACTGATAGTATACTGTGATTGGCTTTTACTGGGAATCAAAGTCTTCTGCGCACTACAGGGATGACTCCCATGCTCGTCTAATTCTTACACAATAGCTTCCTCCTACTGCTGAGCTCTCTCAAGAACCTGTGCCACCTCCATACTATATGATGCATTACATCAACAGCTTAGATCAATAAAGACATGTCATCTATCATTATAGATCCTTTCTCTCGTTCAATAAATCAATTATACAAATCCGTTCAGAAACCTGAGACTCCACGACACAGAGAGGGTTGCAGTGGATCCGGAGCCTCTGAATACATCTAGGATGTATTCCTGACTTAAGCTCGATGTTCCCGGGATCGGCTCCAGACCCGCCAGGATGAGACAGACTAAGATAAAAGGCAAGCTCTGATCTAAAAGTCTGAATCTGTATGATTTGATGTTTTTTGGAGTTTTCTGGCCATTGAAGTTCAATATTGTGAATTACTGGTCAGAGGAATAGAAATAATCTCGAGTTATTCTGTCACAGTGCAAACCATAAAGTGAGATCAACCCAGTTACCAAATTAGCAAAGCTTTCTCTTTATGGGTTCCACAAACTAGAAGCCGGAGCGTCTTCATAAAAAAACGACTTGTAGACGACGTGCAAATATGCAGCCATTTGTCTATACCGCATTTGGAGCGACCGTAGATCAGATAGACCGATGCATGAATTATTCAGAGCCATATTATTGTTATTTATTTATGAAAAAAACAAGGGAGGTTAGTTTTGCGTGCGGCAATGCCTTCTTAATGAAAGCGCTGGAGGAAAACGGGCCTGGTTTGAACTGACAGTCTATTGTAACTTAACCGGTCTTTACAATGGTGGTGAGCTGAAAAGCAGCTCAAAAAGCACACACATTGAAGCTCGAGGGCTACAACAGCAGAAGAACACATCAGGTTCCACACCTGTCTGCCAAGAACAGGAATCTGAACCTACTGTGAGCTCCGGCTCACCCAAACTGGTCAGATTGGTGAAAGACCAGGTGAAGTTCTTCCACATGTACAAGTGTTAATATTAATGTAACGGTGATTAATATGACATAAATTATATTTTATTTCTCATTCTGGCGGATCTGCTGTGCCATATGTTCTAGATTCATACCTACAAGGTCATGTATGAATGAGTCTAGCCACGCACAATTAAACCACCCACGTCAATCACCAGAGAAAGACAGACTCTATCCATCATCTCCTGTTGTTAAGAGGAATTTAAGGTTTCATTTACAGAGCACCTCGGCATTTTTGCCTACCACGAATGCTACCATCGCACACACTTGTTACACCTGTCTAATACTTGCAGAGAGCCTTATTGCCATTGTAGCCATATCTAAGTATAAAGCCGAACGAAATATCGTTCTCCACGGCCTTGGTGCAATATTGAAATAAAATATGGACAGTTACAGGGCAACTAGATACCAAGATATAAGACGATATGTACAAACACAGCTACAGGCATGGCAGCATGACTAACATGTGACAGTCTTATAGTCATAAACCAGATGCTTTTTTCAAGAGTGACACATATTGCCTGCATAACGCTAACAGGCATAAAATCCACAAACCAACGGGAATGTTTAGTAATCTGGCAACATTTACTGTAATAACAAAAACAACTAGGACACAGTGTTCCTGCTGGGATGAGTGTGTTCTGTGCTAATGTGCATGTATGTTCTTTGACAAAACCTGGCGTGTTGAACTATAGCCTAAAAACAATGACGTTATAGTGTGCATGGTGTGACTGCGCCAGTCCTAATGCGAAAACGCCAAACTAAGCAAACCCGTTTTGGACCTAAGTACAGCAAACAACGTGGGGATTTCACCAGCAGGCATACAGTTCAGATAAACACACTGTATATTTGTGTTAATGCGTAATCAATAGATATTTATGAGCAGTGTGTGACTGTGACTGTAAATCAGCATTATTGTATTACTGTGTGAACACGTGATGATACATAATCATATATAAGAGCATTTTGTTAATGTTACATAATGTTTTTTTAAAGGAGCAGTCTGTAATTATTCCAGTTCCCCACTAACAGACCCCACCCACTCTGGCTCATGGTTTTCCTTTTATGGAAAAAGAACAACGCTCTCTCCGCCTTAGATGCTCCGCACACTCAGCTGACCAAATGAATGGTTGAGTGAATCACATTTGCCCTTCCATACATCCACACATCAGTTCCAGACAAAAAGCTACAAGTAAGGAAAAACTTCCTGACATCTTTGGAAGTTATTCCATAGTTGTCAATCAAACGACTTCTTTCTGTGAACGTTATTGGCCACTCTTAATCTCAAGTACCAAAACTGGAGGTGGCGCTAATTTCAGGGCTGTAAAAATTTCTACTTCTAATACAAAATAAACGAGCAAGATCCACTGCATATCAATATTGCGAATGACAGTTTTGTTTCTGAGGGATTGCTGAAATTATATGGTTGAATACATGATCTTTATAAGCATTACATTACAAAGCGCACCTTTAAGCACAAACATACCTGGTGAAACAATATGCGGTTTTGCTAAACTACTTGTCCAGGGCAGTTCAATGTCATCCTTTTTGATACTATCGTTAATTAATAATCTTTATACTGGATTATCTGTTTACCCTGCTGTTAAATATTTTATACCGCAGTGCAGTTGGACTCTTGAATCTGATCTTTGTCAGAAGGTGATGATTAATTTTCTATAATGGCATCTCTGACTGGAGTGTTTAAATTCAAGGCAAATCACGGACTTGCACAGGGACGTCCAGGGAGGATGATCCATTTTTTTTTTTCAAAGTGTATTTAGCATTTTGGTAAGGAGTCTCCGGTATCCGTGCTTGGAACCAATTTGAGACGGAACTGTTCCAGGAACTAACGGCTTTCCACAACAATACATTTAACTATAAATAGATATAATATCCAACATGTCATTTTTCTATCAAAGAAGATTTTCTAGTATTGGCAAATTGCTGCGGTGTTAGAAGAACAAAAACACTCTGTGCATGCTTTTAGTGGAAATTTGGGCTGGTAGCAATATCTTGCTTTGGGTCAGGCTACCTCACAACATCCTGTCGTTAATCATGAAGTGTTTCATTCCTTACATATTGGTCTAGTTCTACTTGAGAGCTGAAAGTGCAGTCTACTTACTACAGCATCTCACTCTCACACACACACACACACACACACACACACACACACACAGCTGTTTACCCATGAGCACATGGGAGAAAAAGGGGGTGTGGTTAAGTCACTGGATGTACATCAGATAGAGTCACCTCAATTTGTCCTTTGTTCTGAGATTTTATATTCCCCTTTCTTCATCTTTCATCCAGTTCCCTCTTTCAGGGCTATACTATTATCACTGCCTCCATCTCTGTCTTATACAACACACACACACACACACACACACATACACAGAGCGTGAGCAGGTAGTGGGATGGGCCTGAGCTGGCCAGTTTCAGTTACCTTCTGTTTGACGTACTTTCAGCTCTCAGTTTCACACAGATGCACATACACAAGGCACAAAAGTTCATACACGCGTACAATTCCTGCTGAACACTTCACAAGCTCCAATTCAATCAAAAAACTACTACAAAGCATCTGGATCAAAATTAAATAAACCAATCGTTTAAGTGGTCACAAACCTCGTATGATCTCAGTAGGAACCGATCGCTCCATTCAGGGCTGCGTTCCAATCCTCTGTCCAAACGCAGTTCGACTTCTCGAAGCTCAGTGGGTCAGCTGAACTGCTGCAGAATCCTTTTCTGTCAGATCCAACACAGCACCTGCTTCAAGTCCACCAATCAGGCTCTACTGAGAGAGAGAGAGAGAGAGAGAGAGAGACAGACAGACAGAGTGAGAGAGATAGAGAGAGAGACAGAGAGAGAGAGTGTTTGAGAATCCCTTTCTAAAACAGGGTGTGTCTAAGCCCTCATGAGCATTCACAAACACATAGTCATGAAAAAAGAAAAGGAAGCACACACCCATGAAAAAGAATTAAAGAAACATGGCACCGATGGAGAGAGAGAAAGAGAGGGAGAGAGAGAGTAACTTGAACTCCACCCCTTTTCCTTGGCACTTTTTGCACACACACACACACACACACACACACACACACACACACACACACACACACAATCCCACAAATCTCACAGCATGGACGCTCCATTTCTTGGCACATCAGATTTGAGAAGAAACATTTTCCGCACTCCTAGCAGCTAAAAACCGCACTCATGAATCAGATTCAAGCCACATTTGCAAGTGGATTCACAAACTGGACCTCCTGACACGTGAGTACTCTTGACCAGTCAAATTCTTGCGTGTTGGTTTTTTTGTCATTCAGTACTTAATGCTTCTTGATGACATGAACAACACGGACCTAACTGTAGCACCTGCAATAGAAGCAGAAACGGACACGGCGTAAACACACCTTTTTATTTCACTGTTACAGAAACACACAAATCCATGCGTACATGGAATATATATATATATATATATATATATACACACATACATTCATACATACATGCACACATATATATATATATATGGGCTGAAGTGATATTTAATAGCTGCAGAAATGTTTGCATTTCTAAGCAACCACCTGAGAGTATTACTGCAGTGCAATTATTACAAAAGGAATGCAAGTGAATATCTGCTCTATCCACACCTATAATCTACAGCACATTATAAATAAAGCAGAAGTATGTAATACAGAATGTATGCAGACGTCAACAAAAACACACACAACTTGCCTGCCCAATACATAATACATAAAAGGATAAGTAGGAAACAGGCTATGGATACATAGGCACTGACATCACATCACACTGAGATTGTATTATTTAACAACCTGTTTACTGGCACAGAAAAGCGAAATCTCCGCCCTTTGTTTCTTATTGGCTCACAAGGCAAAGCTGCTGAATTCACAGGTTGAAGGTCATCTAAGTAAAAACTAGCCCAATGTGACAGTAACTGTTCTTTCCCTTTCAGTGAGCTCAGCTAATAGAATTTTATATTGGTGCTCCCGTATCGCCACAGCAAAATCATAAATGCGACGGCTAAACAGGAAATATTAGCACCTGTGCTGTTGACAGCACCGTGAGTGTTCACAACTTGGACCATATGTAAAACAATCCCTAAGAAATGCTGGTCTGCATGTTGGTAAGAAGGTTATAAAGACAACTTTAGCCCACACCATGTCTGTACTACTCTTTACTTCTCTTTATTTACAACACCCCTGCCATTAATATGACACTGCCTTCATATTATCTCAAAAATCAGAAGTCATGGTCGCCCCCATGTTCAATTTTTGTCAGCAACAAATTAGCTAGCTAACTGTCACGAGTGAAATCTATTTCCCTCCTCAAAACAGTGAGCTGTATAGTCAGATTTATAGACTTAACATCAGGCGAGTATGCCTGTGTGTTGATCGAGCTAAAGCAAATGCTGGTATATACAGAATAACAGAGTCCGTTGTTTACTGCTGATGCTGTGAGCAGCTATGTAGATAGATAACCTCATGTGCTGAACTCAGGGCTGAGGAGTTTCCAAGTAGGAATTCTGATTTGAGGAGGTGTTTTCTTTGTATTTTCTAGTCGGAGGATGTGAGTTCCGATTCAAAAATCGGATTTTAAGGAATCCGATTTGAACTGCTGTGTGATCAAAGCTTAGCATTAGCAGGCAGTGTTAAAGCAACACACACATACTTTCATTCATTCCTTCATCTACAGCAGCTACTTCCTCCTGGTCAGAGTCTCCGTGGATCCAGAGCCTATCCCAGGAAAACTGTATGCGAGATGGGAGAATTCACCACAAACAAAACTCCATAAACACACTTTCACTCCTAGGGGCAATTTATCTTATCTTAGCCAATCCACCTACCTGCATGTTTTGGGAGGTGGGAGGAAACTGGAGAACCCAGAATAAACTCATGCGGGAGAAGGTGCACCGAAACTCCACACAGACAGTAACCTGAGCTGCTTATCGGACCGGGAACCCTGGAGCTGTAAGCCGGTCATTGTTACTTACTGCGTCATCATGCTGCCAGTAAAAACACACACACACACACACACACACACACACAACCAAATCCTCAGTATTCCATCCTACACCTCTTAAACATCACTCTTACAGCTTGAAAGGTCAGTAACTGTAGTGACCAGACATGTTGCCCTGGAGAACAGGGAGGAGAGGAAGTGGAGCTCACTTCTGCACCTGGCTGACCTCATCATGAGAGAACACACACACGCGCACACACACAAAGAGGCCAGGGTGACATGGAACTCCCCTTCTAACTCCCTCTCCCTGCCTTTATTACAGTCGCTCTCCCTCTCTCCCTTCCTTTTCTCCCTATTCTTATTTCTCGTCTCCACCAAGCCAGATGGCAGCAGCATCATTTCTTAGCACTCTGAAGTGCGAGCGAGTTAAATTGTGTCCCAGCTAGAGAATGTTATCCCAGAGTGCTCAAGCCGTGTATCCAACAAGCTCTAAAAACGTTACATAGAACAGTCCTGCGATGAACAGATGCACCAGTACTTGACCAGCCTGAGTCGTTACCAGATCGGATTTAACACCGGATACTTTCCATTAGATCTGACATGTTTCACATCGTGATGTTAGCTGACGCATCAAAACACACCACCTCTAAACTTCTCCTGGCAACCTTGACTTGGTGTTCTGTATCATGTACACATTACAGATTTACTAAAACCGCGGTTAGACAACATGTAACATTATGGACATACGTGTCGCAGAAATGTTGTTGGAACGTTCATACACATCTCAGATTTATGAAACGAACATTCCTAGTAAACCCTGACCTGAAGTTTACCAGAAGCAGAAATAGCACCGACGTGAGTCTCATTAGCGCTGGCAAGCAAACAAGGGTGCGTCTTTTTACGGCATACCGGTAAATCCACATCTCAGGGTTGTAACAGAAAATCTGAACACATGTGCAGGTCAAACTGACATGATAAGCCTGTGTGTGTGTGTGTGTGTGTGTGTGTGTGAGGGTTTATGAGAGAAGCTGGTTGATATTCAGGGCAAGGTGCATCGGATAGCCATCGTGCCCCGCCCCTTTCACCTCACACAGTCACACATTAACAATAAGTACTGAAGCCCTGGCATGGATATGGTCATAAAATACAAACCAATGGCAGTCTGTGTTTGTTTGTGTGTGTGTGTGTGTGTGTGTGTGTGTGTGTGGGTTGAAAAGAGAGCGAGAGATTAGAATAAGAGTAGTATATAGCACATAATTACAACACACACAATAGAAATCTTGACATATGAATCTGTACACATTAGTCTATTTCCCTGTGTATTCAGTGTCATTCAGAGGCAGCGACACACACTCGAACACACCTACACACACACACAACTCTCACTTCTACAAGCGCTCTCTGGCTGAAAATCCGACACACCCACAAAGCCACCACATTATAGCTGCGTTCAGCAATAAAACATCTCCAAAGTGATCAGAGGAACACTCACGCTGTCTCACGCCGTCCATCCTGGATGTCCGTCTATCCCGGCGCCTCACTGCCTTCTGAGAAATATCAAAAAGGAAAGAGAAAGAGGCTGAACATGGAGTGAGAGTGAAAGAGTGAAAGAGAAAGTTATCCTGTGTGATCCCAGAATGACTGAGCTTCTAGGACTAACATCCTCTCTCTGAGCACAGGCTGCTATTGTGATGGTGTGTATGTGTGTGTGTGTGAAAGAGAGAGAGAGAGAGAGAGAGAGAGCGCTCATAATGTGTCAGCTATACAGTCATACATGACACAACTGACGGTTCCAATTTCTGCCGAGTGAGTCAACACGTAAGCAATCTCTTTCTCGCTTTCTTTTCCTCACGCCTTTCCAGTCCTCCCTCCGCCTTTTTGCCTTTCTTTCTGTAAACGCTTACCGGCTCATCCATCACATCTGAGTCATCATCAATCGCACTGCGCTATTCCAAACAGCAGGTTGCGCCGTTTCACCGTCCTCACGTTCTCACGTAGCTGTTTATTGGTCACGCACACGCGTAGTGGAAGTGTACGCTTTACAAAAGAGAGTGAGTGAAATCGAAAGCAACAAATCACCAGATGAAATAAATAAAACGAGCTTTTTTCCATCCAGATGAGTATGAGGGAGACTTGCGCCTAAAGTAGGAGTAAGATAAACATGTGCGCTTTGCTTCTTTCAAATCAAATGGGCCACAGATCACATCTCCCTTACACACACCAGAGGAAATGATTGCATACAAATAATGTGTGTCCGTGTGAAAGCTCGTCTGACTCACACAAACAATGGAAATACAACAAAAACACAGTGTTCACCAATTACCATAGACATGTGGCAAAAACGCCTCCATCTGTGCTGTGTACTGATGCCTCACATACACATGAATCTATTTCCCCCCCCATTTTCTCCCCGATTTGGTCTTGCCAATTCCCACACCAATCATACAATAGCTACCAAGCAGGGAAGGGCGGGGCGAGCACGTGCTTGCACCAAGACACACAAAGCTAACCTGTTTTTGAACTACTGCTCAAGCTGCGTCACAATGTAGCACACGGCAAGAAGAAAGCGCTATCCTCCCACTTCCAAATACAATAGCTCACACACACCCACGATTGGCTAGCGTCAGCGTGACTGATGGGAGAGTGAGAGTATGCTATGCCTCCCACCATGACAAATGCCCACGATTGGCTAGTTTGGACGTTTGTTGGGACATTTCTGTTCTCATCAAGACATTATGACACTCACAGTGAGAACTCTTGATTCAATAAAATTGTGTATACGTATATAAAACGTGCAATCTGACCTCCTACCATGCTCGACGAAGGTGTGTGTCTTTCTCATGATCAAAAAAAAAAAAAAAAAAAAAAACACTTCAGTTTGGCACAGTTGCCATGATCAATGTGCAATTTGTGGCATTTCTGCTTAAGCATGCAAAATACAGTGTTGTAAATGCAAATAATGATATGCGAAGTCATAACATAAAGGCTCTCGTAGTGATTATTATTGTTTCTGTATGTTCTATCAGAATAATGAAAATAAATCACAGAATTGAATTCAACGTCTCAAATGTCTCCTGTGTTAGTGAACGTGGTTTTTATTTGTCTGACTGACCACTCCCTTCTGTATGAGAGCACAAACTGACCACTCCCACCTGTATAGCAGTAAAAACTGACCACTCCCACCTGAATAGCAGTAAAAACTGACCACTCCCACCTGCATAGCAGTAAAAACT
>JAQQZR010000004.1:5561767-5581821 GCA_030068235.1 Notoglanidium macrostoma | reverse complement strand
AAAACTGACCACTCCCACCTGAATAGCAGTAAAAACTGACCACTCCCACCTGCATAGCAGTAAAAACTGACCACTCCTGCTGGTATGAGAGTAAAAACTGGCCACTCATGCAACTTATTTGTTGAGTATCACTGAATCCCTGTCCAAATTCAGACCTCTAGCTTGAAATGGTCTGACACAGAATCTCAAAAAAAATAATTACGTTTGTAGAAATACACCAGTATGTATACCAAAAGTATGTGGACACATCACAATCGCACCCATACATGGTTCTTCCCCAAACATTTGCCAGAAAGATGGATGTCTTTGTATGCTGTAGCATTACAGGTTACCTTCACTGGAACTAAGAGGCCCAAAGCTGGTGCAGCATGACAATGCTCCTGTACACAAAGCCAGCTCCATGAAGACGGTTCGCCAAGAACTCGAGTGTCCTGCACAGAGCCCTGACCTCAACCCCACTGAACACCTTTGGGATGAACCGGAACGCACAGTGCCCTACCTCACGAATGCTTTTGTGGCTGAATGAGCACAAATCCCCACAAGCCACGCTCCCCAATCTAGTGTAAAGCCTTCCCAGAAGAGCGGAGCGTATTATAACAGTAAAGTGGGAATCAATCTGGAATTGGATGCTCAAAAAGCACATAGTGCTGTGAAGGTCAGGTCTACATACTTTTGGCCATAGTGTGTCATATCTCAGAGCATTATTAGAAAAATTCTTATAAGTATAATTTACTGTCTGGATGTAATGAAAATCTTAGTGTACTGAGCCTGGATGTACTGACTCATCTTCTCTTTTGCACCTCCATTTAAATATGTTGCAAATATTGAATATAAAACCATCTTTACCATGGTCAACATGTTCAGGAATACCTATTCAACTAGCATTTCCAATTCTGTCTTCTCAAATTTCCAAACATGCAAATTAGTCCTCCAAATGTATGATTTTGGTAAATCCGAGCCACAGGCTTTGTTACTCTGTTTCTGGGGAATTTCCATTGTTATGTGTATTACTGTAGCTTACATTTGGCATTCAGCCCAGAACAAAATGTCCCCACAATGCCAGAACTGTCATGCATTTCCATCATGATGAGGCTATTTGGTCCCCACAATATGGTAATCACAGACACACACTCGCACACACACACATTTCACCACCAGATGGATCGGATATAAGAAGAAATCACTACTGTGACAGGTGCCTCTCCAAGTCATAGCACAGGAATCCAGTGGTAGACCTCTCATTCTCTCTTTCTCTCTCTCTTACACACACACACACACACACACACACACAGGCGGTTGGGATTTGAGAGTGGCGCCACTAAACGGGGAGCTCAGAGACCGCAGAGGTACGACTCATGCTGTGGTCATGTGACTCAAACCACAGGAACGTGATGGTCAGTAACTGTAAAGTGTGTGTGCGTGTGTTAAATGCGCTCTTCTTCTCTGTTCAACAACCCTTTACCCAGTTGTCGCCTCCAGTTCACATCTCCCTCTCTCTTTTTCACTCACATTCGACGTTCACAGCCCAAAGCAGTCCAGCTGTGTAGAAACCAGCCAGCAGTCCCAGTCCCACTTCCTTCCTCTCTGCCATCCCTCTGTTCTTTTTATCCCTTAACCACAGAGTGCAGAGTGTTTCCACCCATCAATTCTCCCCTTACTGAGCTGAGATCAGCTCTGTGTTCAATAAGTAACTAGGTTTGGACTATAAAGCAGACCACAGGCCTTGGAGATGAGTTTTACTGACTGCTTTGGCAAAATGTGATGGATTAAATGTGCTCTTAAACTTCTCGCAGCCCTCTATGTTATACACAAGGGCCTAAAAATACAGAAGATCACAGCATTATATGGTCAAAAGTTTCTGAACACCCGAATATCACTCCCTAAACTGTTGCCCCAAAAGTTGGAGGCACACAATTGTATAGAATGCCTTTGCATGCTGTAGCATTTCAGTTTATCTTCATATAGTGTATTTTCAGGGCTGTTCTATATGTGAATGCATTCCAATTTCCCTGGTGTTCCTTCCGTAACAGTGAGTTTGTGGATACTTTTTTTCTGTATCATGCTAAAGTGAGGTACTTTACAGCTCTATAACAAGTAACAAGTAACCAAATTTACATTAAAATCTATTTTTGTACCTACTTTTTCATTTCCATGTCTTCTGCTCAGATCAGTAGGCTACTCATGTTTTGTCAGCTTAGATGTATTTGCATTGTTTTGCTGTTGCTTTACTAGCAAAACTACATCAGCACTAAATATCACGCAAAAAATTCTTTATTGTTTCCGTATTAGGAATTTACACAGGGACTTTTACGGTGGAGGTTTGTTCGTATGATGAGGGTTTCTGTGAAGAGCGTTTTTGGAAGGAGTCGCAAATGTCAGCGCTTTGAAACGGTAGCAAAACAGTCAGAGGTAAAGCTGTAACTTTTTCTGTCAGACCAGAAGAGTGTTGTGGTTTCTCAGTAGCCGTAAAACTGCACTTTACTGTCTAATTAGTATCAAGCGAGAAAAAGAAACTGACGAAAGAGTGAAACAACAGTTAGTGTGATGACAGAAACAAACGTGTTTCATGAATGTTCCACAACATTAAACCCAACTATAAACTGGTAAGTACCGTGTCATTTCTTAATAGATAAAAAATGTAATCACTGGCAAATTGATGTCGTATAAAAAGGATAAAAGACTTTGCTGTGTGCGGTTATTGGAAAATAATCAACTTCAGGTTGGTAAGAGGATCTCCGCTTCGTGTCAGGTTGCATCACAAAACCCTGTCATTGATTGTTTACCTATGACATCACACCCCTAGTATTTTATTCCTTAATTATTGCCCACCCCACCATGGCCAGATGGATATATTGTTTGACCGACAAAATCAGGCGATACTCATGTTCCATGCATTTACTAGAACCGTTTAAAATTCACACAGCTCTTTAAATGCTTTACAGGAAAACCACAGCAATAAACATGATGCAGTTTTACACAACAACTGTTAAACATGCTGCCCTAATCTTTCATATAAACTGACACATTTACATGCTCTAGCATGTCTGAGATGTTTTATAGTTCTTCCGAGCTAAATTTACAACTACTTAAATGCCTGAGTGGCTTGTTTATGTCAGTTTTCATCACACGTCTATACATAACTGAGTTCTGAGTTTCCTGGAATTTGAGTTGGCTATAACATCGATAAAGCCCAAATGTCTGCTTAAATGTTGAAAATATTGTATCTAATCCTTTCTTTGCAATTATTACCTTTTTAAAAACAGTATTGGTGACATAAGTTTCATTGCTTACCAAGACATTAAAGGTATGACCAGCAGTTCTGCCAGATGTTAGCTTAAAGGAGTTGGTGCACCCTTCCCAGAATCCTCTGCACCATGTAGCAAGTCGCCATTTTCAATGACATCGATATTCCAAAAACCATCCGCAACAATATGGCCACATCCTAGGCCATAGATCTTAAATTGTAACCTGAAATTGAAGGTATTTTAGGAAAGAATCAAGATTTTAAATTGTTTAATGGAATGAACAATCCATTCCATACTCATATAGTTATACCTTTGCAATAGACCCGAACCAGCCTCGCGAAGGTAAGTAGAAATGAGGTACAGTTTGTTCAAAGCTTCCACATACGACATGCAAATTTAAAAAAAGGTTGAGCTGGGTTTCGAACTGATCACTAACAGAGAATTTGCGGAGGTTTTCCTGCATATAGAACTAGCAGGTAGCGCTCAGGTGCTTTCAAAACAAAACAATGCACTGGATTCTGGGAAGGCTGAGCCAGCCCCTTCAAGCTAGCTAGCTCAAAATTCAAGAGAAAATAATCGCTTCAGCATTCCCTATGAAGCCACGCCCCCAAACATGAACACACGGCCTAGGCTAGAAGACATGTGCGAAATGCTACGTTTGGCTATAGCTTGGACTTTCCGCCCATGACTACGAAGCACCAAAGAAAACCCCCCGCTCAGCTGAAAAACCTTTTCCCACTTTGTAGCTCAAATGAGGTTAAAAATGACCTAGTACAGAGTCACAGGAAAAGAAAGGGACTGACCAGCTTTTAGACACGTCTCTTCGTCTCATTGCCTGTATATTGGCGGTCCACAGAAACTGCATTTTTTTCCACCGAGAATGTGAAAGCTCTGCCAAATTTCGCTGACGTTTAATCCTCATTTTTTGGATGACTGATCAAATCTGTTTACACATGCAATCACTGCAAACCAGTACAACATCTGACATTTCAAACATCAGGTTCTCACTGTATCCTGTACAGATAAAATCTATAATATCCAGGTGATATATTTATGATCTGTTCTAGGATCCACTCTGTGCTCGTTCACTCCACAGCACTGTTCTCAGCGTGATGTGACACGGCTGATCTGGGATCAGTGCTGCTCGTTGCCTGAGGGGGATTTTTTCTCTTGGCTTTCAGTAATCCTCTCTAACCGCAGCACATTGGAACCAAAGTTCAGACAGGAAGGCGTGGTGAGAGTCACGGGCCAAGAGTAAAGTATGGTTTCACAACAGGTACCATCAGGCAAACACCTGCCCACACACACTTATACACATATTCCTAACATTGTCCTGGTGACAACAACTCTCTTTCAACACTAAAGACCATGATGAAAACTGCCCAACCTGCAGCCTTAGCGTTACTGCACGCCGGATACGACACAAAATTGTCATGCGAAATGTGTGAGTATGCACATGGAGTTCGACGTGAATTTTATAATATTTCGCATTTGATTTCATGCTGGTTTCACCAGAAAAAGAGAAAGTTTTGGGTACACCCGTTGCTGGAGCTTCATAATCCTGTTGAAGAGTTGTAGCTGTACTACAACCGGTACAGACAATATTTTTGGATGACTGTGGTGGAGTTTGAGGCTCAGGTGGATGTCCTGACTCCTTACCTTAATGAGCTGCTCACCTATTTTGCCAGCTTTTTATGCTTGTTGTTCTTTTGCGTCACATCAGTGAAAGAAACCCGCATTTGATTGGTCAAGGTTAATCACGTTCCCGTGCAAAATCTCGCAACAAACAGACAGATCCGAATTTATCTTTCATCATACCAACTTTTGTTCTCGGTGTGTAAAGACTAATAAGAACACTAATAAGGTGTGCAAGAGGCTTCCAGCTTGATTTATTTCTTATATCAGCACATTACGATATTTTATTTGACGCAGCAATTTGCTAAAAAGAAATTATTTATCAAGCAATGAAAACTTTTTATCCACTCTTAATTACATTTATCAATTTATGAATTGAATGACAGCTTGAACGACTATCAGTGCTGCTGTTATAGAATGTCAATCACCTTTCTGACCAATCAGATTTGAGAATTCAGCGACACCTTGGTACAAACATTACAAGACCAAATTGTGTGTTCTATTGACCTTTATTTTTTGAAATCCATGAACATGTATTAAAACACAGACAGAAGTGTATCTGGAAGCATCTGCTCGGTCATTTATTGTTCATCTGCTTATTACAGATCCCAAAATCACATGCTGTGCATCTGTTTCGAATGCACACTTGATAGCACGAGCGCGTTAACCTTGTCCATTCAGCTTACGTTAACCCTCGTGAAATGAAGGTAACACAAGATAATAAACATGATAAATCTTGCTAACATGCTCCACACTCTTTCTCACACCTCTTGCTGCTCACTCTTTCACACGTCAGCACGCTGAACTGAATCAACCAGGACATTCTTTTGTCTGAGCGGTTGCATAACGCCGTCATATAATCGTCCTTGGAGGTGCGAGATGCCTTTAACAACCGATTCCTTTCAAAAGTTTATTCTTGCGTTACCATGGCAATATGGATGCAGTTGTACATCCCTCCGAACAACATGTAGCAACATCGAGATGTTATTGATACTCAGCCAGGGAGATTTCTCTGCAGGCCCAAAAACTATGGATGTAGTGTATTACAGTGATGGGAAAATCCCACACATGCTGTGTTACTGGGTATGAATAAGGACATGTTTTATCATGCTGGAGAATGATAACCAGAACTTAGCATGCATGAATGTGTATGGGTAGATGGGTTATTACTCTTGGGCTGAAAAAGCGTTCTGGTGTTTCTTGAGGTGAAATACAACCAAATCCAAATCTCCTGACTGAACTGGTAAACGTTATATAGATCAATACCAGACTGCTAAAACTTTTCTCTTTATGGTAATATTGAAAACATATAAAATACGTTTCCGGATCAGAAACGGTGCTTTTTTTCTTTTTCTTTTTTTTTGTTATTTGTTTCTTGGTGTGATTTTAACGGCACATGGACACCGAAACAAACGGTGTTCATGTCTACCCACGAGAAACATTACTGGACATTAAGAAATACTCAAAAACCGACCTGCAGGATGCCCTCTTGGAAGCGCTACGCGTCCTCGGGTTGCTACGGAAACCAGGCCTCCAGTCCTCGACGTCACCCGTTGCCAGCGGCCGGGTGAGGGTCTGCCGAAAGCGTTGTGTGAGGAAGAGGAAGCGCGGCAAGCGGGTGGGGGTCGGTGCTAGGCTAAGAGCAAATCCTAGACGGCTGGCTATACCATCCATAATACTTTATATGTACTTCTGTTGTCTTCTGTTGTTTTTTGTTGCACACGTGCACCTTTTGTACTTCTGTTGTCTTATATGTAGCACCTTGATCCCTGAGAAACGTTGTCTCGTTTCACTGTACACTGTACCACAGCTCTCTCCTTAAAAGCATAAAGAAATGAATAGCTCTTCCCTTTTTCCCATTATTTCCCATAAAACCCAGGAGCCTATTTCTCATTACTACAGCAATCTGTCACCATTTAGGACCACCCCCACCACCATCACCGCTACACTCTTCTTGGAATGAATTATCGAACCACTTACATAAGGCTTTATTTAATAATTTATGCAGATGTAGAAAAAAACTAAAAAAGATTGACTGGGTACAAATCAGCCCTAGTTGTTAAAAGGAGGTCATTCTGTGAAAAAATGATCAAATGAGTGTACGAACGATTCACTTTACTTATAGATTCGATACAGATTAGACATAAATTCCATCTCTGAATTGGACTCAGGTATAACGCATAAACCATCGTATAAATGGGCATGTGACTGCAAAACGCAGAATATTTCTGCTTCCATTTGAATAAAAGCAAAAAAAAAAGCTAAAACACAGAGCCCAGAGAGCACTCAGGTATTTACACAAAATCGCCGCTGAGGATGCGAGAGGCAGAGAAAACGGACACACAGGCAGAGCGAATCCATACACAGAGCCCTATCAGGCAAATACCATGCGGGTTGTGAGATGTGGTTAGCTGGGAATTTCAGCCTCCGCCACACTCTGCCATTCCACAGACACAAAGCCACAGCTTTGCCAGTCAGCTCCACCTATTACACGCTGATCCATTCAGCCTCTCTCGCTCTCTCTCTCGCATTCTCTTTCTCTTTCTCCAAAAACATCTTCCCTGGGAGCACTGAGCCTGCTGTGCCATTTAATAACGCCTTAACTGGTCTTTTTCTGGACTCGTAATGGGATCATTAAGAGGTTTCGCACTGCTGAGTGCTCCTTAGGCTCAGGATAAAGATGCTGGTGCTTTACACATAAACGCACACATACATTTACACACGAGAATCTCTTTCAATTAAAACTGACTGACATAGTACACCAACTTAAAGTATCGTGATAAGGTTTCGGGCCACCATGAGCCACCAAAAGCTTCAGTGCACCTTGACACGGATTCTACAAGTCTCTGGAACTGTTCAAGAAAGATGAACGCCGTTCTCCCAAAACACATTTCCATCCGTTATAGATTTAATGCTGCACTACCTAACACATCGCTCCATAATGTCTCATAGTTGTTCAGTTAGGTCAAGATCTAGTAAATGTGAAGGGCCTTAGCCTTTTGACCATTTACATCATTTTTTCCCCATCTCATCAAATCATTCAGTAAGCCTTCATGCATTGTGCAAGGGGGCGGAGTCATTCTGGAGTAGACCACGCCCACCAGGATCGAAACGTTTCCTCATAAGATCGAACTTTGGCTCGATTTGCGGTGACGTTTCTCTTTCTCTCTGAAGCCTGAAGCGATAGCAACTAGTACGTCCAGAAGAGTCCAGCGTCCAGAAGTGTAACATTTACATAAGCGAAATATCTGAAAGTATCTTTTAAATGATTGAGGCATGCAGTATTTGTTGACTAGAAAGGGCTGGCATCCCATCCAGGCTGTATTTCCATCTCACACCCAGTGTTTCTGGGACAGACTCCAGATCGACCGCTGTTACTGAAGATGAATATATGTAGATTTATATTTTTATAAGCTGTGATTTAAATCCTTTTCCCCCCACTAGCTCTGTTTCCGCACAAAATCATATTAAACTCTTTCCCTGACACAAATTGAAAGGTTTCACACCGTCTCCTCATACAGCAGTGCATATGAAGTTATCAGAGATGTTAACTGCTAAGACTCTGTCTGAGTTCGTTTGTTTGTTCACTCTGTAAAGAAAAATTAATTGCGGCAGGAATTTAATACGCCAGGTAATTATGCATCATCATCGCATTTGGCATGACTGATACTGAAATCTGGTGCACAGCAGGACAAGGAAATAGTCACGGCTTAATGCAGTAAGCTGGTGCGGAAATAACATCTAGACAAACTCACAAAGTGGCAGCCATGCAAAGGTGATTGTTCAGAGGAATCTTTTTTCCTAGTATATATTACGTGATTTACAGTTAAACCCAACCCTACAGAAGAAAACCCAGGTCATGCTGTACACACGGCAGATATTAGGATAGAAACATCCTGGTTTTGATACAAAGTAGTAACAAAGGTCTCTGCTAATGGTGAAACGTGTTTTAAGGATTTAAAGCGAGACTTGTGGGTTAAATGTGACTCGTAAGAAAACCGTGTATGTCGATATTTGCTGCAGTCCATTTTAAATATAAAACTTGCACACTAACAACTCCATAACGATCTCATTTTGAAATTCTAAGCTGAAACAAAAAGTTATTTTATTTTAGATTTAATTCATAAAAATACTATAAAACTCACTGCTGTTCATGAACCAGTAGATTTCGGAGATTTCATCGGATGATAATGATTATATAAAATAGTTTTCTTAATTACTTCTGAAATATTTTATAATGACAGGACTGCATTTGGAATGAAATAAAACAGCCTGCAGTGTAAGAACGTCATTATACAACACAAAGAAACTCTTTATTACCTAAATCCTACAATATTCTTCCTCATAGGAGATTATCAATATATACACATGATCTTAATTGATTGTATTTTAACATTAATGGTATATACACTTCAGTGATCCTGAACTACTTTAGACTCTGTACTACCACCTTGTGTTAAGCATTAGAAGTGCACACCCTGAGAAACAGGCAGAAGCCTAACAGTTTCCTTGAGCACTGTGAGCTGCACAAGGGTCCTACTCTTTCTATTTCAAGTCTGAAAATCCATTAGCTGGTGGGGAAAAAACATATTAATATTAAGGAATGGACAGAGTGATGGCAGTGATACTCAGCCGTGTTGGCTGGCACAGACAGCACGACAAGTATTCATCAGTTGGTCATTTTTGGATGCCATATTGATTCTGTCAGCCTGTGCAGCTGTGACGCACTAGACAAAACACTGACAAGTGTCTCGTCTACAGAATGAAGACAACAGGCATCATTTTCAGTCTATACATATAAAAAGCCAAAGCCTTCGAACGATTCTGAGTAGACCCTGAAAGGAGTTTACTCTTTATATTCTCTGTTAGCTAGCATTAGGAATTGTACTAATCAAGCAAACTTAATATCAGTGCAATTATTCTCTCAGATACCCAGTCAAACCAACTCATGCTAACTCATGCTAGCAAGTTTACAGTACAAGAAAACAGAGTTAGCATAAAGATTATTATCATTTATAAACATGAACAAATAACCTCAGTAACCCATGCTAATAATGGAAAAGGTGTGATCAGTGTTAAAGCTCAGTTTAACAGTTTTTTTTTTTTTAAAGTTCAGTGTTTAGGGTCAGTTAAATGTTATGACTTATATTAGCTAAGTGACTAGCATTGGCAGTGAAGCCTGAACATGTATAAATATAACTTAAAACCCTCCTCAGAAACCTTGTCAGGTTAGCGCATGTTAGCCAGTGACCTAGTGTTGCTGAGATTTATAAACTTTTATAAACATGACTTGAAAATCAATAAACCTGCTTACCTCAAGTTAGCTACCTGGCTAATAAAATCTGCACATATTAATGCCTGACTTCCTACTACTTCATGACTTCCATATATGGATTCAAGGACACGCCCACGTTCCCATCTAAGGCCTTCTACACGCACCCACACAGAGCCGCGCTCCAGTCCACGTCCATGTCGGCACATTTTCTGTGGAAATCAGTCCAATTATAAATAAAGGAAAGGAAAAAGGCTGAATTTTTTACCTTTAACATTTTTGGGACACATATTTGCGGGTTTACTGTGACACAAATGTAATCCTTGCTTTTTCTGGTGGCGTCGCTTGGCATGGGCAACGGTGAACATTGTGTTCTAGTGTGTCTTTCTTTTTGTCTGACAGCCATTTACCTTGCCAAAGAATGTGCTATTTGGCCTCACCATCGTGCCTGAGCAGGGCTCCAGGTTTCTTTCTGATGCTATGCGTGGCCAACTTCTCTGCCTTTTTCTGCTATTCAGAAGCATAGCTAGGGGGGATTTCGCTCTAAATGAATGCGTCCTTTACTTTGCTTAATTACATTTTATTGGCTACCGGCTGCTACGGTGAGAAACAGAATTAACCAATCAGGATCATGTATTTTTCCCATTTCTGATTAAATGCTACTAACCAGCTAGCTACAGTCTGTACTGGAGGTTTATTGCAGGAGCAGAGAGAAACGAGCAGACCTGTTTTTGTCTGATAAAATGTCATTTCCTCATGTTAGCAGCATCTTATTTTAATCGTTTTTAATTCAGTTGAACGGCCATAAAGGAAAATTTATTTGCAGTGTTTCCAATAGGGTCATTTTGGTTGATGGAAGATGCCTTAACTAATTAAAATGCTAGCCAGTCATGCCGCTAACTGCTGTCTGACATCCAGCCAACATGCGCAAGCATGTCGTAGTTATCGATATAATTCTGCAGATTTCATAGCGATTTTATTTCCGCCCTCTGAAATGAATTCCTCGCTACGACACTGCCGCCGCACGCTCTACCTGCGACTTTCTTCTCTGACGTCATTCTCCAGCTCTGCTTTTTTCTTCGCATCTGTTATCTTGACTTGAATTTGTCCTGCACTTTCTTTCTGTTCTTCACCTACACTTTGATTTTTCTCCTCGTTCTTATTCTTCTTCGCTTAAAAAACATTCATACATTTAAAACACGTTTGCATGAGGTAGACCATCAGGAAATAAACACTTTATTTATAATCACAGAAAAGTAGGTGAGGAAAAAAAAAAAACCCTCTCAGCAGGAAAGCCTCGTTTGTGGGCTGCGCTTTACAAGTATTCTCAATCTGAAAATGCAAAAACAGCGGCAAAGTGTTTACTTCGTGTACATTCTCACAAAAGGGGCCTCGGTCCGCCGGAAACCCCAGCCAACACGTCTCCTTCCTGAGAAAAGGTAAAATCCCCGCGGGAGGTCTGGCACGAGGCCAAGTCCACGTCACCCAACAGCATGACACTCTGTACGACTGGCGTGTCATGTGGCCAATCAGGAGCCAATCATTTCCGAACTAGTCTACCACAGCACAGCTCCCACCCTTCCTGTGCTGTTTTGACTGTGCATGCGCTCTCCTTACCACGCATGCACACACACACACACACACACACACACAAGTGAGCACTTATCTGTAGCAGCTCATTGTCGATAGTACAAGCGTGGCGTTCTGAGGCGCTGTCATTTTAACAAGCTGCGCTTATTCTGACCTGGTCCATGATATAAGGTCATAACTCACGGATTCCCTCCTGGGAGCTAGAAAACACCTCGGATTCTGTATTAGTGATATAACAAGAAATTAACTAAATGAAATGTGCAAAAGTCAGAGTGACGCACTTACAATCACATTACAGCATTCAATTAACGTTTCTAACAGCTCGTCAAACAGATAAACGAATGACAGCGATTGTTCGTTTTTAAACAGAATAAGGCTCCTTATGCACTGATCTGCGTTTTCACAAGTGCCCATTTGCATGTTGAGCGTAAAGTGGTGAGAGACCCAGACACAGAGAGAAATATAGAGAGAGAGAGAGATGATCCAAATACATATGTACAAATCCAGACAGATGAAAAATGAAAAGTTATGACACAAAACACGAGCTAAAAAGAAGTGAGACGGAGCGCAGGCGACTCACCTCAGTCTCACATCACTCAATCCACCTCTGTTTCAGAGCTCGTAAATCTCTCCCTCTTTCTCCAGAGCGCAGGAAGGAAAGGAAAGAACCACAGAGCGAGAGAAGAGACAAGTGCGCACTGCCGAGTCGTTTCCCCTCCTTAAACTGAGCTGTCACTTCTCTCTCTCCCTCCCTCTTTCTCTCTATTAAGAAGCAGCAACCTGCTATCTATTTCTCTAATGAAACTAGAGCATGACTCACTATCTCTCTCTTTCTCTCTCTCAGTCTGTCTCTCTCTCACACACACACACACACACTGCCATCCCAAGTAAAACTGTCCTCCTTTCCTGTTCCTCCAAAGTGCAGCATTTTTGCTGGGCTCCTTTTTATCACTTGTGGCATGATGATTCATTCGCTTGCACAACTAGGCCGAGAAAACACACTTTTACAAACAGCCAGGAGCGAGCGGGACAACAGGCCATCTTTACTCCCACACACACACACACACACACACACACACACATACACACACACAGAAAAGAGCTTGTGAACATTAAAATGGTGTAGGAATGAACAGGAGGAAAAAAGCATTTTCACAGACAATTACATCCTTTTGAGCTTACTAAGCAAAAGTGCCTCCTTGTTACAGCAGTCAACTAAGAATAATCGCTGAATGGCATTGATCCAACTACACACACACACACACACTTCTTCATAACTGTTAAGCTACCACATAACACATTTGGTCATTATTAGCAGTGGTAAAAACCTAAAACCTTTTTTGTTCCTTTTTCTTTTCTTTTTTTTTTATAGACACACAGGATGCATCATCGTATCAGCAGCAATCAGGTCTTACAGACACCGACATGTACGTATGTGTGTGTGCGTGCGTGTAGGAGCCTGTGTATGAATGTGTAGGAAGGTTTTCTGGCAAGGAAATCTTATCCTTAAGTCATACTAGACAATATGCCAAGTTTGAAGAAAGATGATGATGATGATGCAACGTTGCAGTCTTACAGCACATGTTAACGAATCATCAACAACAACAGCATCAGCTCGGAGAAAACAAGTGCCGAGTGAGTGAGGAGCAGCAAGTGCTTACTGAGAGACACGCGCCTCTCGTTCCTTTACTCCTTTTCTTAACGTTATTACCGGAAAGAGACAGTGTGTTTGTTTGAAACACGGTCCTGAACTATAAACCTGAAGCAGAGATAGTATAAACTCTTTAACAAAGCACATCATTTCAGTCAGAAATGGATTATATAACTAGGAGCAGGTAGGAATCTGAGAGTGCTCTCGTCGGTAGTTTTCCATTGAATGTTGCGTAACTACATTTATATAGTCTGTAAAATCACCACTCGTTTCTACCACTATTCAAACAGAATAAGAGTTTTCAAAAATCAATACATTAGCACTTCCATTTTAGACTTCATTACAAACGATAGCACTAGTCAGTAAAAAGGTCATTTAAAAAAATAACATTAATAATAATGTAATGTTAAAATATCAAATAATGAAGTTTAGTGTGAATTTAACATTTTAAAAAAGAAAACAATAGGATGTTAATTATACATGCTGTATATAGCAGTTCACTTTCCAATAATAAAAAAAGAAAATGCACTTAAATCAATTTAAGTTCCCATGCATTATTTTGTTTTAAATGATTTATATGTTACTCATATTATTTTCATCGAGAGTTCACTGTAAACTCTGTTAGTAACCTTGCTTTTAAAAGCAGGCGAACTGATTGCCTTAAAAAGCTATTTAAAAAAATTAGGAATTGTATATAACAAATAAGCATTTTTTACTACAACATGCAATTCCTCTTCCGCTTTACTTAATCGCTAAGACAATCGGTTTGCATGCATTTTTTTTTTAAATGTCAACTAATACCAATGTACTGCATTTTTTACATTCAAATATGAATCATTTTAGATAACGACCTAATGCATGCACTCAGTTATGAATATATATGCAGAATCATCCACAGCTAAATATTCCTATACAACAAAATATGGCAATTCTAATTATTCTATGATATGGCAATTCTCATGAGTTAACCTTACTTACAAACAGCGTGCAAACTGATTGCCAAGTTAAGTATAATAGGAATTGCATGTTGTATTAGTTCTTACATATAATTCTTTTCCCACGTTACTTAGTTTTTTTTAAAGGCAATTGGTTTGCACGTGTTGTTTTAAGTAAGATTAACTAATAGAATTCACAGTGCACTTCTACAGCTATAACTAAAAAAATGAGAAGCATTAAATCCACATCATAAGTCATGGATTCAGACCCATGCACTGCCTTCATTAGCTTGCGTTCATATCCATAGCAAACAGACATGTTAATAATGTAAATGCATTATCTAGAAACTTTGTAAAAACAAACAAACAAAAAAACAATAATCTTAAAGTTATACTAGAGCAAAACCTGATCACCTAATGATGAGTAATACATATTGTTTTCTGGTTTGTTTGTTTTTATTGGATCAAATAAGCTATATATCAAATTAACAAAAAAAACAAATACACCATTATGAAGTAATGTGCTAATGAATGTGTTTGTGTTGGTTCATTTAACCCAAATCACAGGTTCCTATTAATGCTCTTGTTATCTCCAGTAATATATTATGGTTTTTATAGTAAGAGTTCATCCATAGTGACTTGTACAGTGCTCAGCTTACATCATCTAAGGCTAATAATAAACAGTGTTGTTATTAAAGGAAGAAAAACATATACTTGCTGCTATTGTGAACTGTTCTGGCAGATGTTGATTAAACCGTTCCAGTTTCTCTCGAACATGGCAAGCTGTGGGCTTTTTTGTCGTTTTTTTTTTTTTTGTCTTACGGGTATAATGTAAGTGATAACAGGAACTACCTGGTTTTGTGGACGTTCTATATGTTCTGTTCATCATGCACCGGCATGAAGTAAATAAACAAACATAGGTTCTGGCAAATTTTTGGGAATCTTAATCAGTAGTGTTAATCCATTTACGTGTGTGGAGCAAGCCAGATGGTAATAAAGCAAAAACTGTGGTGCAGCACTGAGAAATGATACAGCAGATGAGTCAGCATTCCAGATTTATACTATATATAATATCACACTGGATCTTGTTGGAGGAAAAAAAAAAAATCTGATAAATAAATATTTTTGCCAATGCATTAGTAACCTATAGGGTATATTGTGTTTCAGCTAAGATCCTTTTCCTTAGCACTACTTTTCTCTCAACTCTCACTCGCTTGCCATTTCTTTCTTTCTTTCCTTTCTTCCTTGTTCTCCTTCCTTCTGGGATCCTTTCCTGCATCGCGTGACCACGGTCGTACAACAAGTCTGTTTTTATACCGATGAATGTAAGAAAAGTGACGAGCCCTTACCCTGAGCTTAAATATTAGTAAGATGGCTTGGAATGTTGTTTTTAACTAAGTTGCGATCTCTAACCACGGATCCACACCTCACATGCACACATGTACAAATAAATACACCCACAAAGACCATCAAAGTTTTTTTTTTTCACTGAACAGTGTTTCTAGTACTTCACTTATATCTCACAGCCACATCCTATCCTGTCAAATACACAAACACTCAAGAACTAAGGTCATTTAAGGGAAACACTGTTTTTACTACTTCCCTACTAAGTGTATGTATGCGTGTGTGTGTGTGCGTGCGCGCGTGTGTGTGTGTGTGTGTGTGTGTGAACTTCTCTATATTACTACCATACACTAAATTTACTCAAATGAAAACCGGGACTTCATGAGCTGTAACAGTCATGGGTTAAAAATCTATTAAAAGCCCCTAAATCATCCTTGGTACAAACTGGACAGTCTGTGTGACATGGCTTAGAGGAAACGGAAACTGTTTCTAGTTAATCGAGGGGGGAAAAATGGTCAGTGACCGTGAAAACATGACCACAATTAGAAAGAGCGGGACCTCTGTGAGAAGCCGAAGGCAGGCGGGTAGGACCACAGCGACATGACGGTTGATTATTTCGTTAGTGTGTAATGACTGGCCTGAGTTTCTGATTGACTGAGCTGCTAGATGACAAAGATTACATGCTGCACACTCATCATTAGAGCCTGAGCGGTTCAGTTAATGTGAGTGATTTCTGTATGGATGACTGATTGATCGAGGCAGCTCTGGTGTGATGGGGCAGTGTGACACGCTCCCGTTGCTCTGAAAGCAGCGGTCGGCTGTAACGGCGGAGGCTTTTCTTAAATCTCGTTTAAGAACCAGCACATCCTATCTGATTCTATTCAGGTATCTCAAGTGATTTTACTCTTCACATTCATGGCAACATGCTTTTTTTTTTTATTTGTGTGCTGACTCACTAAGCACACCCACCAGTCATTAATATTCATAAGCACGCCCCAAGAATCATTAATATTCATTAGATGGATATTAATAAAAGGTTATTAAGGGAGAAGCATTTTGCTGATCATCATCATCATCATCATCATGTTTGAAACGAGTGACTTGAGAAAAAAAACATTGTTACATAGCAACGAGTAATACTGAAAGCTTGCAATCTGCTTAAGTGGCTGTTCGTCTATTCACCATCGCGACATGTGATTAAATGTAATGTAATTTCTACTCATTTACCCATACAAACTCTACAGATAACAGCAGAGGGCTGTCCCATGGACTTCCCACAACTACCGGAGTAAAAACTAGTCTAGAAACGCTAACCACTAGCCAAGTCACGAGTCTTACAAGATAAAAAAAAAAGTCATGCAGTTGATAAAATGCTACATCACGTTGCTTGAATCTGATTGGCCAGAAGGTCCTGATTCATTTCAGCTCTGACAGCAGTGCCGGCTGCAACATTTATATTAACGCATCATCTCATTAGTAACGACCGTGCACACGGACCTGTATAGCGGAAGCGCCAAATAAAAGAAAAGTTGAAATTTGGCAAAGAAAATAAGATGGCGCTTGTTATAATGATTTCATCACGTGTTCTTAGGCACAAACGGCAAGCGGAGTATCTAAAACCTGCTAACAATACAAAATGAACACATTCTTATCTTTTATTACTAATAATGTTCACTATGAATTCTGCTGTTAACAGTAAGCTTTGGTTGATAAGCAATATTATAGGCAAAGATTTGGTCATTCTGAATGACTAGAACGTGATAAAAACCCTGAGTTATATGCGAGATATTATCCATTAAGTGATCTGACATAGAAAAACTCCACTCCAGGCATTTTTTTAAGCAACGATACATTCTTTTTTTTTGTTTCTGTTTTCAATCACACTGTTTTCTTCAGCTGGTCACAATGATATGAACGACTAGGTCATCTAAAAACCATTATTATTCATCAAGGAAAAAAAAACCTCATAATTAATCCATGAAACCAGTGTTTAGTGTAACAGTGCTGGGAGAATTTCTTCCGAAACGTAATTTATTCACGTTACTTATTACTTTAATAAAAATGTGTGCTGGTGAGTTAATATTTCATGGCTGGGTAATGTTTTGTGTTACTTGCTATACTTTCCAGAAACACATCATTTCAAAATAAAATGTCTTAAAAAAACAGGAGACTTAATTGTGTATTAGCAAACATTATTCCGAGACTTGGGAGAACAACTACAATTTTTCATGCTGCCTTAATTAAAATACCTGAATAGATAATAATAAGTCATTGTCAGGTAAAAAGATGGTTGCGACTGCAAGTAAAGATGTTTATTAGGAAACTGACAGCGATAATCAGGGGGAAAATCATGAGACAAATTCAGGGACAAAAAAAAAACAGGCAGTGAGTCAGGTGATCAGCAATCTGGACAAAACCTGATTTAACAGAAACAGATTAAAGAGGAAATAGAAATGTTATTTAAACCCAGAATATCTAAACACAGAAGATAAGGCTTGATATTTGTGGCAGGAATACACTGTAATGTGCGAGCTCTGTATATAACGGGTAGTGGATGTATATAAAGGGAACCAGGTGAGTGCAGTCAGTATTCAGGTAAGCAGGAACGTAACGGTGATCTTGTGCGCTGGGTTTTGTAGTTCGGAGCAGCCATGTCTGTAGGCTGCAAGGCATTCTGGGTTCTGGCTCGATGTGACACTAATAAATGAATACGGATAATATTTTTGTCTCAAACACCAAAACATTTATGGTACTTTTATTTTATTATTCAGTACATTATTTATTTACAGTGATATGATATAGCTTGATTCTCAGCAATAAATAGGGACGTTCTCTTCATTTGAGGTTAATCAACAACCACAGCTGCTTGATTATTAGTCATTGTGACCCTGTCGTATATCTTCTAACACTGGGACTTTTCTGTGTTAGAGCCTAAGCCAGAAAACACTACAGACTTTCTCAACATTGCTGCTGTTCTTGTACACCTGAGACGACTGATGAGTCACGTGGCGTACATGTACTTTGTACTCACATGACAACTCAACACAACATGTTTACGTGTAATAGTGTTTCAGAGTCAACAGATTCGGAAGTTTATAACATCGATGCCTGCGCTAGGTCTAAAACAGTGGTACTGGGTCAGTGGTCAAGGACAGGGTGCAAGATAAACCCAGGGGCTTTTACGACGCGCGCGGAGCTTTGTGTAAATATGTCTCCTTTGTTTGCTCTGTTTCATGGTGGACGATATGACCGAAAACATATAATGACTCTCAAAGAAATTTCTATGCCAGTTAATATGTATTACGATGTGTAGCAAAATGCTAGTGCGGCATTTTTGTTCAATAATACTTTCATTACCCCTTCATGCACCCCTAATAGAGATACATAATCGTCTTAATACTCTCTAAATAAACTGAATGGCAACTGGTGTCAGTTTGGTGCCGTTAGACAAGCCATATGTAATTTAGAATAAAAATCTGGACATTAGGCTTGTACGATACGGAATTTTCCATTTTAAAATATCCTCATAAACAATTTAATCATCCAGAACTGGTAGCTGGTTGTAAAAAGAGAGGAAACCGAGCACACAATTTCAGGTTTAAAGAGTGATTATAATAGTATAATCGGGTGTGCAAGCAGGAACTATGGCTATTCATAATTAGGTTTGGTCGAATTTCTTTACAATATCGCTTCGGTTTTGCACAAAACTGCAATGGAAATATTATAGATTAATGTTGTTAGATTGCAGTTATAGTCAACTAATATTAAGTATACTTTATATGGCCTAAAGTATGTAGACACCCGACATCACAGCCATGTGTGGTTCTTCACCAAGCTGTTGCCACAAAGCTGGAAGCACAAACGTCTTTATATGCTGCAGCATTACAGTTCCCCTTCACTGAACCTAAGAGGCCCAAACCTGTTCCAGCATGACAATGCCCCCGTGCACAAAGCCAGCTCCATGAACACACAGTTTGTCAAGGTTGGACTGGAAGAACTCGAGTGTCCTGCACAGTGTCCTGACCTCAACCCCACTGAACACCTTTGCGATGAAGTGGAACACTGACTGCACCCAGACCTCCTCATCTGACATTAACACCTAAAATCACTAACTCGCTTGGATGAATGAGCACAAATCCACACAGTCACACTCCAAAACCTCGTGGAAAGCTTCGGAAGAGTGGAGTTTACTGTATGAGAAAGGGGGGATAAATCTGGAATGAGATGCTCAACAAGCACATATGGGTGTAATTGTCAGTGTAAATGATTCACTTTTCCTTAAAATGTATTTTAAACGGGCGGCGATGGTGCGGTGGTTAGCACTGTCGCCTCGCAGCAAGAAGGTCCTGGGTTCGATCCCCGGGTCACCCAGGGTGCCTTTC
>JAQQZR010000004.1:5537732-5549458 GCA_030068235.1 Notoglanidium macrostoma | reverse complement strand
GCATGCACGGGGAGAACATGCAAACTCCACACAGAAAGGTACCCTGGGTGACCCGGGGATCGAACCCAGGACCTTCTAGCTGTGACGCGACAGTGCTAACCACCGCACCACCGTGCCGCCCTTTTAAAATACATTTTAAGGAAATAAGGGAACAGTCGTGGTGTTACACATAACCGGTGAGACCAGTTAGAAAGAGACCATCCTTTCCACCCAGTTATTCTCTACTGGAGACACAGAAAAGACTCAAACAGCATCTGAGTATTCCACAAAGACATTTAGAAAGGACACAAGTTCAGAAATGCTGCTCTAGTCTGGCAGGTCTCCACTGACCTGTCTCCGCAGTGCTGGGTTTTGATGTCCAGCCCTTGCTGAGGGGCAGCAACAGGTTGTGCAAAAGGAACATCTTGTCCTCTCTTTCACTTGCAATCTAAGCATTTTTGCCTGTATTTGCCAAGTCAAGCTTGTGTCATTACTCTGTGAAAACGTATCCCTCTTTTACAGCGGCCACTTTCAACGCTGTGGTTTGTCTTTCTTCCTTGCCCTTCCCCTTCTCTCGCTTGCTCTCCCATGCACACATGCAATCACAGGCCAGGTCTTGATAGATGTGGTTTTGAAAAAGTAGAGTGAAGCGCCCGTAGAGAGTTGCTCTTTGTGAGGGGCATTTTGAGAAAGATGTGATTTCACATCGAGTGGAGCACGGGGCTAGGACCGTGCCAGCTCTGCCTGCCTGGCCACATTCCTCTCCCATTGAGTGCTTGGGAACCAAGGCTTCAGCGCAAAGTCGAGTGCAAATGCTGCCTAGCATACAACCATGGTGGGGAGAAATATAATACATGCTGCTTCAAATCCACACTGTGAACTAAATAAATATGATAACGTTTTTGAAAAGTTTAGAGTGAGCACGGGTAATGACATTGCGATAAATAGCATCTCAATACTCTTTCATCAGAGTACCATCACTACACCTATAACCCTTATCATCTGTATGCTGCATGCAAAAAAAACCCTCAGGCGCTCCTTCCATGCACCAGGTTCTGACAGGAAAATAGCATTTTCAACACTAACACAATTAACTTTATAAAACAAAAAAATCACTAGTATAAAAAGAGAATTCAGAAAATCTTGGAAGCAGTTAGGCATGAGTAAATAAAATATCCGCCGAGCTGCAGAGGGCTGCGGCTGAATGCTTGCAAAGTCGGTTCAAAGACCTTTTCTTTTTAAAGAAGGCCGAATTTGTGCTTATTCATTGATGATAGTTTGAGATCTAGCTCGCTACATGAAAACAAATTTCCAAAACAAATCAGGCTGTAAAATGTTCAGCGATCAGCAGCTAATTTTATGCGTCTTTTTTATAAGCTGTCGGAGCATTAGCGAGCCAGATGTGCTTGTGGTACGTTGGTGTGAAGTTTAATGTGTACACGTGTTTTGGAAAGCTTGGCCTAAAATTCATCAGTGTGTTGGTTTATTATGAAAGTACAATAAAATAAATGAGTTTAAAGTCATGCTAGTGTTAGTGTTAGCGTGTAACGTTGTTCTTCGTGAGAATCAGTTTTCGCATCTCACTGAACTCCATGTATAAATAGAACAATCCTTTCCTTCCCAGTAGTGAAGAGTTAACTATAGCTGGGATTCCATGAAAACAATTGGAAGGTTTACCGCTAACGTTCACTTCGACGATTAGCATAATGCTAATATGCTTCTAGCGGGGCATTTCACTTTATCTTACTACGTAATTAAGAATGAAGTCTAGCTAACATTACAGGTACAAAAAATACCTACAGGATAACAAAGTCTGATATAAAACCAGCTTCCTTTAAATTTTCTCTTCATTTCAGTCCTTCATATACGTTACGGCTATCATTTTTCCATCCTTTATCCATTATCCTTTATCCGCCCCTGTCATTTTTCTAACTGTTTAATTCAACGCTCTCATTGCTTGTTAAACAATTAATAACTAAATATGATGTCATGATATCATAAAATCATCTTCAATTATCATAACATGATATATTTGCTATGTCATGATGCTTCGGTGGAGCTGTTTAGATGGTTGGTGCTGTTGAGCGAGGTCAAATCTGGGTTGGTTATGTGAGCAGAGCATTTCCGTTTATCGGTGACGAGAGTTTAAAAGCTGGATTTTGGTTTATTGCGCAGTTTAATTCTGGCACACGCTGCCGAGTACATGCTTCTCTGTGCTCTGTCTCACTCTTCCACCCCTCCCATCTCTTTTCACAGCCTGACCATCCTTATCGTTCCTCATCTGCGTCTCAGTTTTGCTCTGTCTCATTTTTTTTGTACTGTATACGACCTGGTGTTTAGCTTCCCGCTCTCTTATTTTAGCCCTCCCTCCCTCTCTCCCTCCCTCCCTCGGTCTCTGCACCACAGTAATGGCAGCAACCTCTGCTTCTGCGTGGCTTTTTTCTCCTGCGTCATTGCTCACCACTGTCGAATGTAAACACACGCACTCACATGAGAACAGCAGATGCGTGACCACACACATGCAAGTAGTTTTATAGCTCAGACCTGTTTGGTTCACAGATGCATGAACAGACGTGTCATTCTATAAGGAGCATGTAGCCTATATCGTTAGGCGATTATAATGAATGTATAGCCTGTTACTGACAGGAGTGCTCGCACTGCTGGTACGATTAAGCATGTTACTAAACGTGGCATGTGATCTAGGAGAGGAAAAGCTGATTTGAAAACAACTGAACGAGCTGCTGCGCGTCATAATAATAATCGTACAGCATCACGACGCACTCCTATACCGCAGTCATCACGCCTACACAAAACATGCATAGATTTGAATATGACCAATGCATAAACAAATGTAAATAGCAACTCCTACAGACAAAGGTCTCCACTTAGACATGTTTAACATATGTAAGAGCCATAGAAAGGTCAATAAAACTGGCTTTGCCTGGAAAATGGTACTGCCAGAGTCCCTTTTTTTCTTCTCGAGGATGTGTGATCTTGGGTTCGCTGTATATTTGCATCAATAGCTTTGCCACAGTTGACTCATCAAAACTCCGAGCAGCTTACAGCAAGTCAGCTGACGTCCGACGCTGTGTGACGCCTGAATGCTCCTGAACCAGACAAGTTATTCGCAGGAGAGGAGCGTCAAAGTGGTAGCAGATTATTGGCCATTACTATGCTAAGATAGTTCTGAAGGTCCTCACAGCCAGCATGGCTCTCTTACTGCTCTTTGTTTTCTCTCTCACACACACACACACACACACACACACACACACACACAACGCGGCAGACACCCATTACATCAGTGACACATTGCTCGTTTCAGATAAAGTGCTAATCTTATTGTTCTTCAGCATGTGGACACGTCTGGCTCAGAAACAACTGCTCAGAGAGTAATAATGCTTAATAAAGAACATGGATCACCACCATGCGTGGACGCAAGCCGAGCCACCTTATTAAAGCTCCTCATTTTCAGTTGAAGGGGTGCTCGGGACGAACACACTGCATGTCCGGGGACAAGAATAAAACTCTTTCTATTGAACGACTTTCGCAAACATTTTGATTGTATATGTAGTTACGCTTAAACAGGACGCGATGTTATGACAGTGTGGTGCTAACACAACACGCCGTCAACTCCCAGTTAAACATATTGAGAGAAAAAGATGCTAGCCAGAGTCGAATAATCTTATATGTGTGACGATGGGGACAGACAACGACATTTAACATTACACATTTTCTAAGAACGGCATAATGATAATATACTTGTTTTCCTAATAGGCTTGTGATATTGTCTGTAATCTGCCTTAGATTTGAGGGGGGAAAAGGGGGTGTGGCTGGACATAAGTAACGCTCGTTACATCATTATATCGGAAAAATACAGGAAGCTGGTTACGAGTCAGCTGGGGCGCCAATCATTAGCATTTAATCAGGGTATTTTTGCTTAATTACTCATTACGAAAGTCAATGAACCTTGTAAACCTAAAGACAGCACTGTAAATAAACGTAATGAGTTATTAGCTGTACATGCCCTATGTTGTTCTGTTGCTCTGGAGTCCGACAGCAGGTTATTAGGGTTTGTATTGGATGTTAACCAGAAAAAGGAAACACATAAAGACACCATGCTTTCCAACAGACATTTAAATCATCTGGCTCATAGATGGAGTCTATTGACAAGTTCTCATTCTATCATCCATCGTCCCAAGCCTATTCCCTAGCTAGCTAACTAGCTCATCCAAACGTTATTACATTACGCAGGCTTCCACTTTTAGGGTCCCGGGCCACCAAACACACAAAGCACACTGGAGTTTTCACTTGCCTGGTGTGGTAGCTAAGGAATTTATGTATCATTTGTCCACCCGATCTGAGCGCAAACAACCCCCCTGAAGAAAACCACCCTATGAGTCATTCTAAAGTTGCTCAATAGGAAATACACGAGTGTAAACATTTGGGCTTGAGTGATATCTATATTCAGGTCCGCTGTTCGATATGATTTATCTAATCAACTGAAGTGGAAAACCTATTTTCTGTGTGTGGTTTTAACCCATATCCTGGCAATATGTTGAATGTTTACATCTCTCTGTCTGATCACGTTCTAAGAACGCCCCTAAACACCAGCATCTGTAAAGCCCAGACACACACAAACACACACATGACCACTAGAAATTGTTTTTCTTATATAAAAGGGTGTGGTAGTACCACTTAGCAGAAGACACCTGAAGATTATCTATCATATAGTCTAGTGTTCTCAACACTCATGGCAAATGCATTCGCCATTCCCTTGGTACAGCAATGACGGCACAACGATCACAACGACATAAAGGTGGTGCTGGTAATGCAATAACCACTCGTGTCCGAGCTCTGCTGGGCAGAGTGCACTGGATAGCTCAAGGGTACAAAGATTCATAATATTTGTTCATTTTCCCCCTCAATGCTCCATCATGCTGTCATGTGTGCCTCTATTATCTACACTGCTTTACCTGTTAAAAGTCACAGGGAAGCTGGAACCAATCCCAGCTGACTTCAGGCAAGCGCTGGGGTACACCACCAATCTATCCCAGAGACGAACAACCATTCTCACCTATTTGACCTAATCTGTATGTCTTTGGACTGTAGGAGGAAACCTGAGCACCCAGAGAAAACCCACACAGGTACGGACAGAACGTGTTAACTCCACACAGAAAAGCCCCATTCTGCCGCCAGGCTCGAACCCAGCACCTTGTTGTAAGGCGACAGTGCTAAATCCTGCGCCACTGCGCAACCCATCACGGAGGCATATTTGTAACCGTTCCAACATCTCCAGCTATATAAAAAGATAGAAGGTTAAGCTTAAGGTTAGGAGCAGCGTCAGCTTTTATACCTTTTTCAGTTCTTCACTGATTTACATTTACATGCACTATCAGTCCACTGGCAGACGGCCTTATCCAGACCAACCAGCGAGATTCAGATTTACAAAATGAAACACAATCTCTTTAAATTCAAATGAATTTCTCATGAAATCAGACTGCACGGTTAGAACTTCCTGAACTGGCTCCTGACGTAAACATAACATGATGCAAGATATGGTTTGTACAAAGAAATGACTGATATTAAGCTTTTGTCCGGTATGGTATACAGATTTGCTTCCCACTCATTTCCACCCAATTTGGTTGTATCCCAATACCTCTTCCTAGCTAGACCTCCCCGTCACATGACATCCACCAACCAGAGAGCATGTAAACTTCCTCTGAGACACGTGAAGCCAGCCACTACATCTTTTCGAACTTGTGCTTGCACCGTGACACAGGGCAGCTGATTACTTTCAAAGGAAAGTGCAACCTGTCCTCTTCCACATGCATGACCTTACAGACACCCGATTGGCTAATGTTACTATGATTGACAGCAGAGAGTAACGCCATCCCTCCCACCAATAAAACATGGCCAGTTGTGCTCTCTCGGACTCCTGGTCACGAATGGCTGTAGGTCAGGATTCAATTTCTCGATAATTGGAACACCAAAAGCCTAATGCTTTATAGAATTATCTACATCTGTAAATAAATTTCTCAAATAGACTCCAGATGCTCACAACCTCGAAGTACAAAAACACAGTAATTCAATTATTCAACCTGAATTGGTAACACCAAGTTCAGCAAACAGGCTAGATGAAATCAAATTCCCCTTTTCTTTGTTGCGCGATGCTGAGGGTCCTAGAGAACATTTAAAGAGGCATTACTGTTGTTTTTTTCATGCCGTGATTCACACAGATAACAGTAATCTCACAGAACTTTAATTTCTGACTATTTTATCAACCGGCCAGGACACTGGCTTGTCTGTTTTATTCCATGCCGCATTACTGGTTAGTCTGTTTTTCTTTTCTTTTTGTTTTTTTTTACATTTTGCCTAGACCAGCACAGACCTGATCAACAGGCAGCAATGTTACTGACATATATTCTCATGAGAAATACATTTTCATGACTAACAAATTTCTTTTCTAAATTCTCCTACGAACAATTTTCAAATAAACTCATTCATATGTATGAAGAACAAAGCAGGAACAATATTGTTCAACTTCTATGCTGCTTTTAAATGGAGTTACTTATACTGATTTCTAGGAAATGTGGAAAAGACGATCATTAGATCTTTTCCTGTCATAAGGGATTCATTGAACCAGTCAATTGCATGGCCAGACTCACAGCATTACTAGTATGTCCGCTTCAGCATAAAAATGATATCAAAACACCTTCTGTATTGTTTTTTTTGGAAAAGATAAAAGTCTTTAAACTAACAGAATGACAGGGAAGCACCAATTTCAACAGGATCAGATATCCGAGCTCTGTGTATCACTGACACCTGATATTGATCTGATAGTTAGTCTCAGTAACTAAGCAGACTAACTGCGAGTTGTGCAAAACGGCAGATGTACAATAGCTCTTATGTCGTGTATACGTGCAAAAATGTGTGTCCTATCTTGTCATAAACCAAAGATGTACTCTCCCACTTTAACCCTTTTGACATACTGACTCCAAAGAGACTCCATTTAATACACTATCATGCAATTTTGCTTTTATAGCTAATCACAGCTCAGGAGAACTAGTTTGCTTTAGACCTCTGTGTAGCATAGCATGCAGATTTAAACGCACCCCTGTGCTGTGTACTCTCTCTCTCTCTCTCTCTCTCTCTCTCTCTCTGGCCGGCGCGCGCCGCACCCGACCTACGTCTTGCGCGCGTGCTCGGCTCCACAGACGAGCAGCGCGCGCTCATAACCCAGGCGTCAGGTGTAGAAAGGCGTCGGCGTCGCTCCTTTAATATTATAAAGTCTGTTCAATCCCCTTTTCACATCATGTCCACCATACATACACATAATTCCCATAATTAGCCTATTTAAATAGAAAGAATATTTATATAGGGGCAAATAGCCAATCAATGCCACATAGTCAGGTCATGGTTATAAAACTGAGACACAAACCTAGGACAAGTTTTATGAAGCACTTCGAAACATGCCTGAACAGATAAGCTGCACTCTGGGCAATTTTTAATAGCAACTATAATAATGACTCTTTCACAATAAGGAAGTCCCGAAAATTCATTTTAAAGAGAAATAGGCTATTTAAGCAAAAGCAACAATATCATCACCATCATCATGAAGAACAGCAACAACAAATTAACACGTCATAAGAACTGCATTTTGCACTGCGTGGATTTTCAAGGCAAACCTGCCGACGTCGTTTTCATAACAGCAGTCAGATATCGAAAAGACAAAGAAAAAGGAAAATACGTAAACATCTTACGCAGGGATCAGCGAGCAGGCTGTCGTCCGTCTCGTGCGCAGTTTGTAATCCGACTTGAGCGCAGCGCGACTCGGTTCCGCTTTACCTCGTGCACTGATGACGCCGGTACTGAAGAAAAAACAAAACAGCGCAAGTAACTAAAGTGCGTCCATTTCTGTAAGATATCTGATCAAAACCTCGCATCTTTTAGACCTAAAATAAACCGCACAGGTTTACAAACACCGTCATCAACGAAAAAGTACGACGTCGCTCTCGTACGTGTTTGGGATTCGTTTTTTTTAAGCTCTATATGCTGCCGTACTGTAGTGATGAGCGAAGGAATCAGGAATCGGTTCTATAGAGGAGACTCTTTTAAGTGAGTCGAGTGAGTCGAATCACAAGGAAGAATGGAAAGTTTGGGAACGGTCGAGCCTTGTGCCATGTTCTTTATTTGTTTTCTGTTATTTCTTTCTTCCTATTCACAAATTAGTCTATGAGGACTTTTAGCCAAACAATGTGCAGTGTTTAGATATGATAGATATGACAATGGAAAATATATGTTAAGTAGCTGGTAGCCTAATTAATGCATGAGGAATAGCAAACAAAATGTGGTCTATTACTAGACTCACACACACACACACACACACACACACACACATATATATATAAAGATAGATAGATAGATAGATAGATAGATAGATAGATAGATAGATAGATAGATAGATAGATAGATCAACAATTTCTGAAACACTCAAACCGGTCCATCTGGTACCAACAACCATGCCACATTTAAATTCACAGATTCATAGAGATCACACTTTTTCTCCATTCTGATGTTTGAACCTTTCCATACCTAGCTCATCATCTGTACCTGTATGATTCACTGATTGGATACCTGCGTAAATGTGCATGTGTACAAATGTTCTTACTAAAGTGGAACGAGTTGAGCGTACATACATACATATAGCCTATTAGTATGTTATTATGCATTTACGATATAGCAGACGTTCTGAATGATTCAGGCCAAATGACTCTCAACGTTCGATTCATTTAAAGTGACAGTTCGAAGGAACTGATTCAGTGACTCGTAATGCCCATCGCTATCGTACTTCAGCTGACGTCCTTTAGCCAACTACGCACTTAGAGGAGCCGTGATGTTCTTTAAGAGAAGTCTACGGTTAAAAATCGAGCTCCTAACCCGAATCATCCTCAGTACTGTTAACAAAACCCTCCCCATGGCTTCAGCACAGCCGGCACGAGCCCGCCGCTATCCGTTCAAACGCCCGGCTTTGAATTTTAATCTGCGCCACAGCGCTCGGAATGCGGACGTTGGCAGCGCGCGCACTGTGCAAGAGGAGCCGCGTGCCAGTCAAGCATCTCGTAGCAACCCCGGGACTCGTTGTGTTCCGTGTTGCTGTTAATGGCTAACAGTGCATTCTGGAAGCCTAATGACAGTATCGGTTATAGACACATCGCCAACCACCGAACGAGACGCGCGCGCGCACGCACAGAGACAGACAGACACACACACCTGCGCGAGCAGAGTTAAGTGGTCGCGCGCAGTTCTCGCTAAACACTAAAAATAACTTCACTCACTTACAGCACGGAGTCCTGGCGTGCCCTATATAAACACCTTCGTTCAAAAAAAGAAAAGAAAAGAAAAGAAAAGAAAGAGACAAAGTCTTGCGGTGCGGCAGGTGCAGTCCACCATCACGTCCGGTGTGTGTATACCGCAGCAGCTGCAATGCTGAAACTAACCAGTAAAAAGCTCCAACTCCACCGAGAGACACTGGGATGTCTGGACGAGCTCGTGCGCGTGGTTACGCGGTAGCCATGCGCGCTTTAGCGTCTCCGGTTTGCTGTTTCGTTATGTCATGATCATCATGTGACGGCGCGCGGCCGCCTTAGCAGAACTTTAAAGGGGCCACCCACGTGACCTGGTGATTTTCAGGGGACCCAGGCACCCAGGGTGGCTTTGAATAACTTCGACCCGAAAACAAGAAACACCATCTAATCAGTTTTAGGGAATAAAAATACAAAATGCAGCCGATTAAAGCTAGCTCTGTTCAGACTCCTCCTGCTGAATCCAGCTGAATCCAGTCTCATCCTTGTTGCTTCAGTCAAAATTACCTTTAGATCAGGAGTATTCAAGCAAAATGTAGGAATGTCCAGCTACATAACATTATAAAACATCTCACAGGACTCAGTGGCGACAACAGCAACATTTTAATTCACTTAATAATGAATGTTTTTGGGTTGAATGAAAGGGTTTTGTTTTGTCCAGGCTTTTTTGACTGCAGCCACAGACTCTGAGCAGCTGAGATACTGTTTTGAATTTGCTGTTTTGAATAAATGTTTGCGTCTGTTTAGTCATCTTTAAACTTTCTGGTTTCGTCATCAACCCTTATTTTTGGTTTTGAACCAAAACCAAAAAACCACGTGAGGACATGCACGTGCACTACATGTGAAATATGTCATGCATAACAAGAGAAGTGTCCAAAGAAATGCAAAGCTGACACGTGATTCAAGTGAATCAGACATCCACTGGTGCTTGAAAGTTTGTGAACCCTTTAGAATGTTCTATATTTCTGCATAAATATGACCTAGAACATTCTCAGATTTTCACCCATCCTAAACGTAGATAAAGAGAACCTAATTAAACAAATGAGACAAAAATATTATATTTGGTTATAAATGATGTTTTAGGTCATATTTACATTCTAAACTTTCAAGCACCACTGTCATATTTAGTTGACATTTCTGTAAGGGAGAGAGGAGAAATATGTTTTATAAAAAAGTATATGAAAACACTTTCTGTTCTTGTTGAGCTGCTTCCAGGTTAATCATTTACAGAAATACATGTGTTAGATTGCAGCAACCAGCAACAACATCTGATTCAGAAGTAACACTAGTTCATGTTCTTAAAAAACTGGAGCCAAGGAATTTTTTGCATACATTGTCTGGTTCTGCTACAGTATTTTTCAAGCATTTGGTTTGACCCGCTAAAATATTTTACTGGATCCGTATCTAGACCACGGTCCACCACTTGATCTACCAGTTGATGTTTCCTGTTGTGGAGTATATGGTCTATTACTTAAGCAATCATCAGGTTTAAAGGGGCGGGTTCACCCTTCCCAGAATCCAATGCGTTGTTTTTGTTTTGAAAGCATGTGACTGTTACCTGCTAGCTCACTGTGCAGTGAAACCGCTGCAAATTCACTCTTAGCGATCCCTTTCAAATCCATCTTGAACGTTTTCTTCATCTAAGTGTCATACGTGGAAGCTTTGAACTAAATATGCCTTGTCTTTCATTTTCTTTGCGGTTGCCTGCGAGATGGCCGAGGCTGATTCTGGGCCATTGCATACGGAATAACCATACAAAAATGGTATATATCAGTTGAAATAATTTAATATATAGATGCCTTGACAAAATATCTTCAATTTCTGGTTACAGTTGAAGATCTATGGCCTTGGATGTTGCCAGATTGTTGCATATTGTTTTGGAATATCTGAAAGATGGCAAGTCGCTTGGTGCAGAAGCTTCTGGGAAGGGTGAGCCGGCCCATTTAAGCTTTACGCTTGAACGCTTCCACTCATTTGCTCAATGTGAAGTGATGTCACGCCTGTTAGAGCAGCAGTGTCATTTTCAGGTCATGGAGGAATATAGCTTTAATGTTCTCCTGCTGCTATGGATACACACTATCAATTAACCAATAAAAATGATATTGATTAAAAAAATGATTATTTTGATCCTTATTAAAATCATAATAATTGAAATTATTATTAAGCTTGTTTAGGAATTTAGGAACTTTCATTCTTTCATTCATCCCTCCATTAAACTTCAGTAAATGCTTTATGCTGGTTAAGGTTGTAGTGGATCCAGAGCACACTGGTGTGTATGGTGAGAATAGAATGTCAGTCTATCCCAGGGTGCCTTGCACACACACACACACACACACACACACACACACACACACACACACACACACACACACACACACACACACA
>JAQQZR010000004.1:5500968-5521261 GCA_030068235.1 Notoglanidium macrostoma | reverse complement strand
AGAGAAACAACAGTCCATCATTATCCAGTCTCTTTTAAAGTCATAAAAATAAAGAAAACAATTGAATTAGAAGGTGTCCAAACTTTTGACCGGTAGTGTGTATACGTCACAGGGATAATCCCAAGTTTCTTATTGCACCTGTATACAGTACCAGTCAAAGGTTAAGACGGACCTACTCATTTATAGTTTTTTTTCTTTATTTTGACTCCTCTACATTGCAGAACACTACACTATGCTTTGTACACTATTGGCATAATCTTAACCAGCTTCTTGAGGTACGGTCACCTGGAATGCTTTTCAAACAGCCTTGTCAAAGTACATGAGGTACTGTTGGTATACAGTAAATAGCCTTATTCTACAACTGTAGTAATCCTTATTATGGCAAGAACCGCTTAATGAAGTAAAGAGAAACGACAGTCCATCATGACTTTAAGACATGATGTTCCTTTATTTTTTTTTAAGTAATAAAGAAAAAACATTGAACTTGAAGGTGTCTGAACTTTTGACTGGTACTGCAAGGAGTAAGACAACGATGGTGCACGTTGTTTTCTAGGAAATTATTCAATAACAGGAATGGTGTGATACGACCTTAAATTTGATTAGTTTATAATAACAGCATTTCATCCACTCACCAGCCTCTCTTTTTATTCCTGTCTTTAGGTTAATAGTACAAAAAAGTTCAGCGTGTCGTGTTGGAGAACCTGGAAAGCGTGAACTCATTAAAGAAAAAAAGAATTTATTAGAACAAGCGCATTAATATAAACCTGTGAATTGCCTTGCAGCTGGAACTACTGTCAGAGTTTCATCATCTGATTTCAGGAGTCAGAGATTTAAAATGCTACGTTCAGAGGTGTCTGTTGCAAGCATCTTGGCGTCACAGCTGCTGATGTGTGTTATTTCATTTGTTGTTGTGTGTTCAGTGCCTCTGATGTCATGGGGCCCCAGTTTTAACTTCAGCATCTGGTACATTGAGCTACATGGGATAGAAGATCCAGACGTAGTCCAGCCCTGCCTTAACTGGTACAGTAAGGTGAGTTACATTCAGCACCAGTGTTTAGTAAAAACCTCAGCGATGTTCAGGTAAACTGGAGGGCTCCTGCTAGCTGAGCCGGCGCAGCATTATGCTCTCTAAATGGCAGAGCTCCAAAGGCTTGTCCTTGCTATCATGGCACTAATTCAGACGAGTGAAGTCACTGCCTTGACATGAAGTCTCAGTGACTCTGTTTTCGTCTGGTTGTGGAACGATTTGTAGGCCAGTTTCACAGATGTTTGTATTCACCACTTTTCATTTTCGCCCTTTCTGCATGAACAAACGTGAGTTTAAAAAAAGGAATGAATTAATTTATTTAATGATTAAAATACGCATAACTGCCAGCACTGTCGCTGTCTATATGTGTCCGTGATCGGTGCTTCAAACTGTTTAGTTCTCGTTCTTTCTTTTGCTCTTTTTTTTTTTCTCTTTCACGTTTTCATCTTTTGCTTTTTCTTTCACTTTTTTCCTTCACTCTCGTTTTTGTGTGTGCTTTCTTTTGCTTTCTTCTTGCTTGCTTTCACTTTCTTTCTTTCTCTAGGCTTCAATTGCAGTTTTGTGGAAAATAGAAGTGATTTTTAAAAATAACCACAGTTGCGAGTGGTCTGTTTCCATTGAGTGATGTATAATTAAAGCTGGGTTTCTCCTCTCGCAGTAGCAGTAGTCATTATAGTTAGACATCTCCAAGACCCTCAGGTCATGTGACCTTAATTGTGAAAAATGTTTGTTGAATTGTCTGAAAATTCACCTCATGCAAGCAAACTTTTTTGCAACGTTTGAGCCTTTCAAAAATTCACGCGTTTCCTTTACTCGACTTTTCGTTCAGCTTCACATTGCACATTAAGCAGGTTAATCGAAACCTGCCTACTCGTTTTTCTTTTTCTCTTTTTTTCACATCTTTGCTTCGTTACTCGCTCTTTCTTTCACACTGTATTTTGCTGTTTTGCGCATGTGTTTGCTTTGTCTTTTGTTCTTCCTTTGTTTTGCTCTTTTCCTTTCATCATTAATATTGCTCTTAGTTTCCTGTCCATGTTTGTAAGCTAGTGATTAATTTCCATTTTATTACCTCGGTATCACATCTGCATAATCTTTTTTTATGTAAATGATTTGCATATGCGGTAAATCAAGCGTGTCATGCATATGAAATGTAAATAAAGTCCTGATGTGTGGCTTTTTTCCACATGACTGAAGCTGGTTCCTCAGTTGCTCCTCATTTCACTGTCGTTACTTCACATTATTAATCGGAAGAGATGGCATGTCATTTCCTGCCCTTGGATCTGCACTTGTTTCTGCAAAATTCAGTGAATGGGCACCATTGTGACATTTTAATGCTTTTTAATGTAGATTACAATGTGTTGAAGTTGTTACTTGATGAGATGCATCTGTGTGCAGTTTTCATCAAGAGGTGTATGAGAATCTTAAATCAGGATTGTTGCTTTGTGCTTTGCCTCATACGAAAATCTCTTATATAAAATTGCATTGTACACGGTTTCAGTGATCTGCTCTTTAAGATCTTGCAAATTGTACAACCTTTTTTTGTTCAACAATGTTCCATCACAAGTTACACAGTGATGTGCCATAAATCATGAGATTGGATATTCTTGCTGTTTTTCCTCCTTTTCACTAAGAGCTGCTATCATGTGGCTGCAGTATTCTTAGGCTGCACCCACATTAATGTTTTTTTTAAAAACCAAATCCCCTCTCAGTCCAGACAAGCGCTTTCACAACGCATCAGCAGCGATCTCCGTCCACACTAGCACGCATGATGACGCACATCACATGACCATTTATGTACATTGCGCATACCTATATAAACAGGAAGCAGATTGTCTACTCTGTGGTTGGTTGCTTAGTTGCAGGTTTCTTGATTCATATATTGCCTCCTGTGCATGTAGACAGTTGTGCAGTTAAATTCTGCATTTTCTAATGCTACAGCAGCTGTGAGCAGACAACAAGGTCCGCAATGCTTGTTATTTGTTATTCATGTTGCACGTGATGGGAGCGTGACAAAGCAGGGTAGGACACGGCATGACCGATAAGACCCAGGAGGTGAACGTAGGTGTTATCGTTTTCAAAAGCCTCCGTTTGTTACCATCCACACCGGTCTGTTTACGAAGATGCTTTATTTTAGATAATAATGATCTAATTATTATTTAGACAAAAGTGTGTAAGGTTAGGATGCTTTCTCAGGTTTTTTTCCGTTGCTGGTATACATTTTACAGGTGGTGATCTGGAAAGTGGCTGGCGTGCACGCAGTCGCTTTTAGTAAGCAGTGGTGCCCGAATTTGTCTCATTGGAGCGGTTTCAAAAATGAAAGTTACTTCTCAGAAAGCACAGAGCTACGTCGAGCACTCTATCTTCCGACCAATCAGGGAGTTTTATGTTTCGTGTTCAGTCTGAGAGATTTCCGTGTCCGTGTGGTAGTGTCGCACTGTTGCTAGAGATAACAAATTAATTTTACATGGTTTATCAGCTGCTTGGCCTGCATTTTGACATTGTGTCTAGTAGCACAGAGGCAAGGCTCTGGCAGGCTGCCTCCTGCTTGCCTTAGGCTAAATGGTGGAAATGAATCTTAATCATTATAATAATAATGTCTAGTTATCGTGGACTGGCAAGATGGTGTAATTTTATAGTCATTTGAAAAGCCTTTTTTGAAAATAACAGCACAAAATGGCAACAATAAAGGATTTGCCCTTATGGGCTGGACCAGAATTGGCCGTGTTCTCGGGGTGGGACGGATGACCTGCTTCCTCTTTCTTCAATCAGAGCAACACTAAACACTTGTTGGTCTCTGAGATCATGTTTATAGAAGAGGGCGGATAGCTCTGTACTCCGAGTATGTCCCCTGGGACGCAGCATCCTGAGCAGTTTGAAAAGATTTGATTGGTTGGGTTCATGTGTCTCGGTGGAAGCACCCTTAGAATGTTCATTTCAAGCAGAGCAGGGTTTTTTTTTTCCCAATGCCTTATGATGTTTATTAAAAATAAATAAATTAGACTCTTGCCCTATATTAAATGCTTGCTACAGTACTATAGTCTGTAATCTCTTGTTTCTGATGATACAGTACTTACTTAAAAAGAAAGTTAGATGTGTTTCTAGTTTAGTGTGCTAGATTTATCATGTTCAAGCAGCTTTTCCTCAGACCCTTTTTTCACAAACACTCTTAGTAAACTTGGGGAAAGTTAGCTTTTTGCTTTTTTTTCATTTTCTTACATGAATGCTTTCTTCATGAGTCCTCATTGAAGAAAGAGTAGTGTGATCCCTTCAAAGGTCAGTCCCACAGCCCTGTCCGGACGTGTAAACAGTGTTCTGCTGTTTTCCTCTTTCTGTCTCCTGTGCAGTACCGTGAACAGGAGGCCATCCGTCTGTGTCTGAAGCACTTCCGACAGCACAACTACACCGAGGCCTTCGAGTCGCTGCAAAAGAAGACGCGCATAGCGCTGGAGCACCCCATGCTCACACACCTCCACGAGCGCCTGGTCCTCCGTGGAGACTTTGACGCGTGTGAGGAGCTCATCGATAAAGCTGTGAGAGGTAGCACACTTAATATTGCATCTCTCTGTGTGCGTGAACGTTCCGGTGCTGTATGAGCAAATTTGTCTGTGTGGAGCTTGTTTTTAATAACTCTGATGCGAGATAATTTATAATGCAGCGTGGCTTGGAGCTTCATTTGTTAAGTTCCTTGTGCTATTGGATTAAAAATGTGTAGCACTGAATGTGTGGGTTGTAAATATGAATCTTGTCTTTTTCCGTTTCTTACCTCGGGTGTGTTTGGTATTTTGCTAACCCAATTAAATTCCCATTTTTTTCACCTGTATTTTATTGCCATTCCTCCCTATAACTTGTTGGAATTAAATAAAACGTCTTCAGGAAAACAGTGACACAACACATCAGCATGGGATGGGATATAGGACTAAATAACATGCAAATAAATGACTGTGCAACAAATGCACAATATACTATAAATGCACAACAGTAATACTATAGCATGGGACAAGACTATATAATGTGCAAATAAGCAATAGTGTGAGACAAGTACATGATGAGACATGTTAGGGCAGTGCACTAACTTGACTGCTTATGTAAGCTAGCAAAGGTTGGTAATAAAGCTTATTGTTATTTAAAATGAATGTAAAGGTGAAAAGATGTGCTAGCACATTAAAAGACAAACTAAATAGATGATGTATTTTAATGCTTTAAGATTTTCAGTCATTGCTGTCCTAGTCTATTTGGGTTGTGCATGCTGTTGGGCTAAACTTTGGCCTGTTCTGCACACTCTGCATTAAACATATTTTATTGTAATCCATTTAAAAGGTCTCAAGACAAAAAAAATACAATGTGACAAAGTGAATAATTAGTGGACAGTTCTTTCTTTGGTTCAAGTTTAAATCCAATAGCTGTCTCCAGGTTTAAAAGTATTTATAGCTTAGATTAAAGTCCTAACTGGCTCGTACATCTCTCTCCCTGGTTTGACTCCCCTGTCTCTTGTTTCCTGTGCTCGTTTTGTAGATGGCTTGTTTAATCAGTACATCAGCCAACAGGAGTACAAACCACGCTGGAGTCAGATCATCCCCAAAAGCACCAAAGGTAGTACCTCTGCTTCACTGAGCAGCCTTAATGCTGACAGTCGACATCTCTCTGTCTCTTAGAATACATGGCAGCTTATTAAGTGTCTCACATGGCTGAAAGATTAAAGGCTGTTTTCAGATTCTCCTGTTCTGTCCTCTGCTCTCTCTGCCGCTGCCTTTTATTTATTTTTTTTTAAATCCTCTCCCACTTGCTCTCTCCCACTTACTATGATTTTATTATTTTTTTTAAATGTACATTTTACCTTGCTGCTCTGCTCACCCCCCCTTCTCTCTCTCTCTCTCTCTCTCTCTCTCTCTCTCTCTCTCTCGGTTAGGTGACGGGGATGACAGTAGACCCGGGATGAGGGGTGGTCATCAGATGGTGATAGATGTGCAGACAGGTAAGGAGTTTCATCTAAACATAAATCATTGGATTATGTGCGAAATAGCTCTAAATGTTAGCACTTTTTGTCGTTTTTGGTTTTTTTTTTTTTTTTTTTTTTTTTTTTTTTTTGTAAGCATTGAGATTTTTTTATTTTTATTTCTAAGCGAGATTGAGCTTTGCTGCGGATTTATCCTCTGAGAGCAAGAAATCAATTCCAGCGACCTGATGTAGCCCCTCTGGCCAGAGTGGCTTTGAGTTACCCCGCTACATCTGAGCTCCGTTTGCGTCAACACTTTCATTCCTATCGCCATAGCAATGCTGCCATGGAGACCTGTCCTGCACTCTATTGCTGCACTGCACTGCAACTTCAAACAAAGTTATTTCACCTTAAATAGCTTGTTATAGTTAGAATTCAGTACAGAAGTGTTTTTATTGACTGTATTATCATGTTTTGTAACAAATGCCACTATTGCAGCAATACCTTAATAGTCCTGATCTCTCTGCTTTTTATAACACAAGCATAAGCAGCACTGTTTGCTTGGGAGGTTAGGCATCAAGACATCTGGTTGCAAACAACTTCTCACGCAGACTGACTGGAGGCTATAACTGTTCTGCCAAACCCAATCTCTCTCTCTCATTGTCTGTCTGTCTCTCTTTCTCTTTCTCTTTCTCGTTCAGAGACTGTGTATCTGTTTGGAGGTTGGGATGGCACACAGGACCTGGCAGATTTCTGGGCCTACAGTGTGCAGGAGAATCAGTGGGCCTGTATCTCCAGAGACACGGAGAAAGAGGTGAGAAAAACAGGAGGTTATGATGGTGACTCAGCAACAACTGCTGAACAGTTTCTCCGCTTATCCAGCAAGAATCCGCTATTTGACCCCCCCAGGAATTGCCATGCAGCAGGAGAAAGTGAAACAGGATCTCCACCATAATGGTGCTTGAACCTATTACACCAGACACCAAAAGTAAAATGTAGTAACAGCAGCATCGGTAGTTAGTGTCAGTGTTCTGTGACATCAGGAAGGCCCTTGTGACTGACATTAGTACACCCATATCCATAGACTTCCATCCGTTGCCATATATAACACAATGGCCACTTTGTAATGTCCCTTGACCCACATGTAAACACTATATGGCCAAATGTTTTTGAGCACCTGGTCATCACACCCATGTGTGCGTCTTCTCAAGACTGTTTCCACAATGTTTGAAGCACACTTGTACAGGATGTTTTTGTATGCTGTATCTTTGCAATTTTCCTTAACTGGAACGAAGAGGCCCAAACCTGTTCCATCTGTAAATTAAGTAAGGTCCATGAAGACATGGTTTGATAAGTTTGCAGTAGTAGAAATCGAGTCCTGCACAGAGCCTTAACCTCAACCCCACTGAAGACCTTTGGGATGAACTGGAATGCTGGATGAACCCCGGGCCTCCTCACCCAACATCAGTGTCCAACCTCACTAACGCTGTTATGGCTGAATGTGGCCCAGAGCTGCTGTTAATGAAATATAATCAACATCAAGTGGCCATTCAGATTCAAGAATTTAACAGTGCTGTGGTGAAATAGTTTTTAAAGCTGCGAGTGATGTGTAAGACAGTTGGCATTGTTAACACACAGACTTGAGCTAGTGGTGAAAATATCAGCTTTGTGGATTTATTGTGAACAGAGTCATAGTTCAGATATTTAACACCCTTGAAGTGCTGTTTTGATACTCATTTGTTCCCAGCTCAGAAAATCACATTAGGCAAATTCTAACCTATTTGCATGTTTTTTAGCAAGGCTGTTTTAGCATTTTTCTTACCAAATTTGCATCAGAGCAAAGCCATGGACCAAAATGATTGCCTTGCTAGCTGTATATTGTAAATGTAATTCTGTAGTACAGATATAATTGTGCTTTTGACGCAGATGCTGAAATGTAAGCGTAAACAGTGAAGTTGTGGTGTGATTGTGTTCATCAGAATGGTCCCAGTGCACGCTCCTGCCATAAGATGTGCATCGACTCTCAGAGGAGGCAGATCTACACGCTGGGCCGCTATCTGGACTCCTCTGTTCGAAACAGCAAGTCTCTGAAGAGTGACTTCTACCGGTACGACATTGATGCTAACACGTGGACGCTGCTCAGTGAGGACACTTCTGCAGATGGAGGTCCAAAACTTGTGTTCGACCACCAGGTAATGACCTGAAGGTCCAAACTCAACCGTAGTGCATTATATAAGACTCCATGTATAGCACTGTGTTAAGTGTTAATGATGCAAAAGCTCTATAAATAAATAACATTCTGAACACTTTCTCTCACGTAGATGTGCATGGACTCGGAGAAGCACATGATCTACACGTTTGGCGGTCGGATCCTGACGTGTAACGGCAGCGTTGATGATGGACGCACGTCAGAGCCGCAGTTCAGCGGCCTGTATGCCTATCAGTGCCAAGCAGGTACCTGGAGCCTTCTAAGGGACGACTCGTGCAACGCCGGCCCTGAGGACGTGCAGTCTCGCATCGGCCACTGCATGCTCTTTCACACGGTCAGTTCTACTGCGTCACAGAGATCAAGCATTTGTGAACATGTTAAATAACTGCCAAAATGATATTTCATAAAAGTTAGCGCAATTAATCGTAGTTTGAACACTTTGTAATAGTCAGTTCCCAGTTTACACATGGTTTCGGGATGCGTCTTGGGTGATTGGGTCGCAGGTGGACAGCTGAGACACATCGTCTTTTACACCTGTGTCTGTCTTGCGTCCATGTCCAGCTGACCTCTTGTGTTTGGATTTTGTTACTGCTCATGTCTCTTCCACTAGAAGGTCAAAGGGCGTCCATGTGAATTTATGTTAAAAACCTGCAACATACTTTAATTATTTTCTTGCACTAAAACCATGCACATCAGTGCTCCTGTCCTGAGTGTTAAAGCACTGTTGCCAAAGCAACCACCACGTCCGGCATTAATGAGGTATTTTCCTTTTATGTCCTTGTCGGGGATGCATCAGGACGTGTTGTAGTTTACGCTACACAAGCTGTGGTCGAATGCGTCCGAGACCACCATGCCAAGTGGTGAATTAGCAAGTCTTGGTGGTCGCTTACGCTTGTATGTAGCGTGGTCAACTTGTGACCCTGATCACCCAGGATGCATTTTTATACGCAGTGTAATCAGGGACAGGCAGTATTTATCTTTTATTTTTTATTTTTTCCCCCTTCATGAAGAAAGGCTTTATAATACTTTGTTTTTTCGGTAACATAACATGCTACATTTTATTTTTTCTTGTTTTATTCACTTCACCAGAGAGAAACTTAGTATAACTTAAGTGATAACAGAACTTTTTGTGCCACACCATTAAACAGCTATATAACAGAAAACATTGATGTGTGGTAAAAATATGCTTGATGCCAAATCGCTGTAGTATAATAGGAATAAACATTTCGGGACATGTTATTGAAATCAACTTCTGGGTGAAAGGAGTGACCCTGCTTTGTACTGACAAAAAGCACCACCTTGCCATTGATTATTTTCCTTTAACAGTACACTTTATTGTGTTTTATTCCTTATGTACCAATAATTTAGATTTTTGGTTTCCTCGCTCAAGCGGAGATAACTGACTGCAATATTGCTGAGCTTGGTTAACTGTGTAAGGCTTAAATACTTGTATTTTATTCAATTTCATTTGTGAGTTTAACAATCTATTTGATTGCTTACTGTGGTGTCATTAATTAATTATGAGTTTTATATTTAGCATCGAAAATTCATTGTGAATAAGAAGCAGTTATTGTACAGGTCTTGGGGTTTGTAGCTTGACTGTGTAGTAGTATGAAGCGGTATTAATTCAAGTTTTGGAGCATTTTCTTTTGTACCCAAAGATTTTGTAATTTCAGAGTTGCTGTTTTGTGCAGATTACTGCTTTTTAGGTTGATCGGTAATATTCTTGATAATGACAGTGTGTTATTTGTTTATCTTCCTCAGAGGAATCGCTGCTTGTATGTGTTTGGAGGCCAGAGGTCCAAAACGTACCTGAATGACTTCTTTAGCTACAATGTGGACGCTGACCACGTAGAGATCATCTCTGACGGCACCAAGAAAGACTCTGGCATGGGTAAGAATGTACTACTTCTGCTATTACTACTACTCTTCTAACTAACTACTACACTACTGCTACTTTACTATATATGGATAATATGTTAATATGCAGTGGTAGAGTCTTGTGTGCTTTTGAGGGCTTTGTGCCGTGGCAATTTGCAAAAGCTCCCAGCCCTCCTTTTATACACTCGGATAAAGTGCCAGTGTGACTTCATTGCTTATCAAATCTCAAGCGATGTAATGTAAAGGGTGACTCCTGGATGGCGGCGTTATCAGAAAGCCCTCCATAAAAGGGAGCGGAGGACTCTGGGGGAATGAGAATGACCTCATTCTCAGGAGTGAGGCATGCATGATGTCACCGCTGTGTACTGTAACTCTGAGACGTGAAGAATTTAAATTCATCACCTACCATCCCTCCTCTGATTAGCCATCAGGTAACTGTCAGACTGCGAGGGATGACGAGCGAGTCGACAGCCCGCTTCACAGCAATGAAGACAGCAGCAGTAATGTTGAAAGGATTGCTAAAATTCATACCAGCCTACAATTTCTTCACTGTCAGATATTGTAGAAATAAAGAGCTCGCATTTGTCAGAAATGTTTTCTCAACACTCAAAATTGAACCTTTTTATTTAAAAGAATAAAACAGACAAAAGGAAGGTCACGTTATATAATCTGACAGTTTTAATGATGGGAAAAATAATTATTACAAAACGAATGAAACGTAATGGGATGTGGTGTTATTGCTAAATAATCAATGACTGGGTGGTGTGGTAATCTGCTATCACCCCAAGGTTACTTCATTTCCTGTTCCAGGATCTCCCAAAGTGGTTTATTCCTTTTATAACTCAGCAGTTTGCCAGCTTATTAAAAATGACATTTTTATCCATGTATAGTTGCATTAATGTTGTGGATATCTATCAACCAAATTAGCTTCTGTTGTCACTCGCGTTATCGCAGCTAGAAATAGCCGTTCCTTCACTTTGTCTTGAAGTTAATAAGACCTGCAGCTTGTCATATTCCAGAGAAATATGAAGGCGCAAAATGTCCTCTGTTCTGAGTATTGACCGTTACAAAGCATTGACCCTGTAGACTCTTTCTATAAATCTAAAATTAACGTCTTACGGAAAACGTAATGGTTTTTAATCTGTTGTTTATCTCTCTAGATTATGTGGAGTGTCTGTTATGCAGGTGATGTTGATTTTCATGATGTCAAACCACATAACCTGATAAATGTCCAAGTTTGGGAAAACAAGGCTCATCCCAGTTATCGGCTGTCCTTTCATTTATTTCGATGTAGCGGGTGCACGCTGTCTTCCGTAAACTTCTGAGAAGCTGACTGTCATTCTAGAAGCAACCGAGTTCTTAGAAATCCCTGTACACCCACGCTGTTTGTGGTAATTTACGAAGCTGATGGTAATTTCATTGCTCAACTATGACACCACATGCGTTTATGTGCATGTGTGTCACAAACAAAATTATGAGTCCAAGCATTTCCAATCAAAACAAGATTTATTAGCTGGAAGGCTGAAAGGAGGACTAATAAAGAGGACAGGTCTTTAATGCTGCTTTTCATTTTGTTTGTTTATTCACTTAAATAAAAACTGTGCTCCATCATTAATTCTTATGTCACCAATGTGACGCATGTAGATGTGTTGTAATGTCTGTAGATGTGAAGCCCAAAAGCAAGAAATGCAGGTAGTGACACATTTCCTGTCCTTGTAAACAATTTTATACTTCACTAGGCGACTTGACGCAATATGTATAAAAAGGTCTCTGCGTTCTTTCTCGTGTGTGTGTGTGTGTGTGTGTGTGTGTGTGTGTGTGTGTGTGTGTGTGTGTGGAATAAGAGAGTGAAACAGAAAGAGAGGGGTGGCAGGGAGCAAGAACACAGACAGAAAGAACGGAATGTTTTTGCCAGCAAGGAAGCAGCAAGTCCAAACACTGTGCACATAATCAGTCTCAAATGTTTATCTTGCTTCCTTTTGGAGTAATGAAAAGTATTTCCATTTCTGCGCCAGGCCTGTTGTTCAGAACCGGGATCTTGGCCGGTCCATGATCCGATCCAGTGTACTGACAGAGACAGTTCTTGTGTCAGCACATGGTTTCGTGTGCTGTTTGGGGCCATGTGTGCCATTTCCTGTGAAAGCACTGCATTGACGCATGTACTCAAGCATGTGATGCGTGACGGGTCTCTGCTGGTTGTAACCTCTGTTTGGTAAATCCCACATTCAAGCTTAGGTGGCTCAGATAAGCCAGCTTTGTACACAAACTAATAAACCAGGCTTTCAGTCTTGGACCTTGCTTTTCCCTGTGCCATTTCTCTGAAAACTAATTTGGTTATAATTATATATGTAGATTTAATATATTCACAGCTGCATGAAGCTGGATGTTTATAATGACCTGAACTTCCTTTTCTTGTATTTTTGGTGCCACATGTAAGGAATAAAACATGGGCATATGCTGTTAAAGGGTAATAATGGTGTGATGGTGCTGTGACGTGGCCCACCTTTACCACCCCAGAGGTTGATTATTTTCCAATAACAATGTTTTATTCCTCCAATACCACAGCCAGTACTAACAATTTATTTATTAAAGCATGACTTGTATTATTATCGGTTTATAATTCCATTTGAATGTACATTTATTGGACAACTTTATAGCTTTACCTCAGACTGTTTAAAAGTGCTGACACTGGAGACTTCATCCAAAAAGGCTTCTTTATAAACAAGTTTGTTTATGAGGAATCTCTGCCATACAGGTCCCTGTGACTGTTTAGAGTGAGCACGTTAACTGCCGGAGTAATAAGGTGATTGTTGAGTTGTACAGATCATCAGCTCACCTGTTAAATAATGCATGCCATTTGGACAAAGCTGAAATTAAAAAGTGCAGTTCTGAAGTGATACCAACCAATTACATGAAACAAACGCCCCTTCAAACTGCTTTTAACAAGTCAGTTAGGGATGCCAGGTTTTTTCAGAACTGAATGTCTAAAGAGATTTGCCAGTGTAGAGGTCTTCATGGTAAATTCAGATAAACTCATTGCACACGGTCATGTGAGAATTAAAAAAATAATGAAATGAAAGTGTCGTAGCTTTTGTACCACATGGAAACAAATCCTGTTATTAATACACATATCAGCTATGCTGACTTTGCCAAGAGTATATTGGATGTGAGCATTTAGATGATTTTCATGTATGAAATCAGCAACACTGATTTTTTTTTTCTCATTCGTGGACCGGGATATGTTTTATAAAGTATCATTTTCTATGATCTCTTAGTGGTAAGATGATATTCTTTGCGAGTGCGGCCCCTGCTGTTTGGTGGCGTTTTCTCCCGTGCTGTTATGAAGATGTCGTTCCCTGTGCTGACGGCTTTAACTCATTTCCACTCAGTTGCAACGTAAACAGTGTGTCCTGCTGCCAAGTGTAGTAAGGAAATGGGAATCCAAATAAAGAGGTGGTACATTCATGTGTGATGTCCCTGGTGGCATATTGGAGGAAAACTCTGTCCATCAAGCATCGGTGCACTCTGTACATGCCTATGAATCAACTAGGGATTGTAACTGTTAGATGCCTTACTGAATATACTCCAACTTTTGTGCGTTTCAGTACCAATGACTGGCTTCACCCAGCGTGCCACAATCGACCCAGAGCTGAACGAGATTCATGTCCTGTCAGGCCTTAGCAAAGACAAAGATAAACGGGAGGAGAATGTCCGCAACTCATTCTGGATCTATGACATCGCCCGCAACAACTGGTAGGTCGTCTGTCTTTCTCTCTCTCTCTCACACTCTCACTCGCACTCTCATTTTAACTCCTTTATTCTCCACCTCACGGAAAATCTGCATATCCTCCCTGTATTGGCTTGGTGCCATCTCGGTTGATTTTCAGATTTTATTCAGATCAATCAGATTTTATTTATTAAATTGTCTGATAACAAGGCCATCTATGCTCATACATATTTGTGCACTCACAAAGTAACCGTTTTCCTATTTGCCCAGGTGTGGGCAAACACAAAATTCATTAGCTAGCCCACTAGACAAATAATAGCACCAATGTTCTGTCCAGTCCCATGTTATGGCTACCCAGAAAACCAAACTGTCTAGGCAAAAAAGGTGGTCTATTACATAATACTGTAGATGAGTTGTTATACGGTAGTTGTTAGTTGAGGGAAATGGCTGGATATACGAGTAGATTTGTTGAGACTTAAATGACTGCTTTGAGATTTGAACCGTTTTTCAATCTATTTTGTTAGTGTTTAAACATTTGGAACGATCAGTGCAGCTGTACTTTCTAATTAATCCGCCTTGTAAAAATGTACCATTTAACCAGATTTCTCCTTGGTTCGATGTGTGCAGCAAGGGGTGAGATTTGGAAAATGTTGAGCATACTGTAGTCAAAACATTAATGTTTAAACGTTATCTACCTACCATATTAAAACCTTTCTTTTGCAACTGTTTTCTTTTTATGGGTGTTGACCTACTTGTCCACAATTATGAATACAACATTATTCTGGGCATGAAAGCTGTTGGTTCCTGCTGCCCAAGCTACTGATTTGTCCACCTCTGTCTTGCACACACAATTAATTCCCTATGAAGCATTACCAAAGTAAATATTACAATGAAATGGAGTCTTGTGAAAACAAATGTTGAAATGAAACTGCTGGACCTGAAAGTTAGTGTACAGTTACAAGGGGTTTGCTTTCCCAGTAACAGAAACTCTACACTTGCAGATGAGTGTCTTTGACCAAGTGAGCACATTTTAAAGAGAATGAACTTGAGGAAGTTCATAATCATGGTTCCTATTAAAGAGGACACAGTGTTCTTGTCTGCCTGTATGTGAACTCCTCTAAGAGGGGAAACCCCCTTTGTTTTCTCTGCTAGCGGAGTTACTTCTGTCTGATAATGAAAGAACAGCCTGGTGGTGTTTCTTTCAGCTACACTAGTCCGGCTTCTGACATGGTTTATGTGGCTACAGTCTGTGAGCATAATGAAGCTATCCTTTGTCCTTAAAGGAGAACCATTAAGTTTGGCTGTTTTTAAATAGCAGATGCTCTAATTTGACAACTCTAAAAAGATATGTCGGCACTCTTTACCAAGCCATTTCAGAGCAAAGAGACAGGAAATGTCAACCCGTGATGCCATCGTTTATGCATACATCTGACTGAAGGACTCTCAAGAATCAACAGGTGGCATAGTGTGCGTTGTCGAGTCACCGTTCGATGTCTTCACCATGACGTTCCCAAACCTGGTGTCAAAGGAACCCATAATGCAGGATTGAGGACGCTAGTCTTCCTGTCGGAAGTTTTGACGTTTAACAAATGCCCTCACTCGTTCTCTTACGTACACATTGGCTGTAATCACCAGCTATGTCGAGAAATGATGTTTAGGGATCTCCACTGCCATCACTATTTCCACCAATAAAGCATAATCAACCTGAGCAGCACACAAAAGTGATGTTACATGTATTAGCATAGCATACTGTAGCATGAATTGACCACCTACTACAAAATAATGGCACTGTGGTGAGACCAGGCTGATGTAAGAATGACCTTTTTAAAGTAATAGACGATTTTGAGCATCTTGGCGTAGTACAGCGATGGTTGCTCAGGTGACAAGAGGCTGAGTGAAGATAAAGGTCTCCCTGCCTGAGGTAAAGCAAATAAATGATAAGTTAGTTTTCACTTGTTCCTCTTTTTACTGAGTTTTGGTCTATACGGAGCAGGGGTGTGAGAGACGTCAGTTCTTGAAAGCCACATCAAAGCCTGACGTTTTTAGCCAATTAGTCACAAAAGGTGTTATTCAGACAGATACTATTTAGTGAATTGTTTGCCAGCGTACACCACCACAGTGTGCACTTTTACATGTTTTTCTTCGACTACATTACCCGCATCCTTACTAGACATGACTCAGTGGGTTAAATGGCATCTGACACATCAGCAAAAACCATACATAGAAGATATGCGGCAACTCGAGGAACACCTGTAATATGTTGATGTAAATGTGTTTAAATCCCTGCAGGTCATGTGTGTATAAGAATGACCAGGCTGTGAAGGAGAACCCAAGCAAGACACTGCAGGAGGAAGAGCCGTGCCCTCGGTTCGCTCACCAGCTCGTGTACGATGAGCTGCACAAGGTAACACTTTCAAACGTGGCGCTGTAGAGATGTTGTCCTTAGCATGCATACAATAATAATAATCAGTTCAACACTGGATTTTTTTTTTTTAGCAACGGAAAAAAAATTTAGCTTTCATGTATACCATTACCATCTACAACTTGAAATTATGTCCATCACTTTAGACACTGTTGCTTGGCTTTGCGTTTGTTTACGCATGATGATTGATTTGCCTGCTTGTGGCAGGTGCATTACCTGTTCGGGGGAAACCCAGGCAAGTCGAGCTCTCCGAAGATGCGACTTGACGACTTTTGGTCACTGAAACTCTGCCGCCCATCTAAAGAGTACTTGCTGAGACACTGCAAATATCTCATCCGCAAATACAGGTACCTTAGTCCTAGTAGTCTCTTGCCGGCTTGGAGAAGTTCCACATCGATGTACTAGGCTCAGGTGGAGTGATGTGGCTCGACATGAGAGATTTGTTACCACCCCGAAGATTATTTTTCCTACAACAATTTGCAAACAGTGCCTTTTTTTAAATTAACAATGGCACATTTACTTTCTTTCCTTTTCCAGTTACATTTCAAGTTGTGGAAATAAGTTGGTTCCTGTTATCACTTGCGTTAAAAGCCCCATCCCCTCTCCTTCCCTTGACGTGAATAAGGCAGGAAAAATACAGCTTATTACAATAAAACACAGCAACCTCCATAATGATTCTCCCATGATGGAAAACCTGTAGCTTAAAGCTGTTACCTCTGAGAAGTTGCAGCTTTAGGTCTGACTGTTAAAAACACTGTAGACTCCTTCATAAATGTTAAATAAAAAAATAAAAAAATACAATTATACATTTTTCTTTGTTAAATAACACATTTTTATATCAGTTTATAATTAGACTAAGATCATGCCGCATGTCCACAATAGAAGTGCCTGTCAGTGTGGTGTTACTGTAGAACGCTTCCATATGAGAACAAGTGCATTAATAAAAGTCTGTGAGTCCTTGCAGTCAGTGCTACTGCAGTTTAATCACCTTCTGACCTTTAAAAATCGAGAATTCAACAATAGTGTAAATTCTTGTAGGAAATCTAGATTATGACACAGTAGCTGTGTCTTATGGCATTTATATGCATGTTCCAGGTACATACTTGAGGAACCTGTTCGCTATTTTACCAGCAAGCCAAATGAGCAATGGGCAAAACCATTGTACCTGTCAAATGGGCATATTATGATTAGTCTTGAGCAGAAAAACTTCTTCAGTCACTTTATATTAACATGGAATTTGTACAAGGGTGTTTATGCTATTATACTGTCTGTATATAATAATTATCTTGGATATGATTTTTTTTTTTTTGCGTCAGCAGCCTTGTTTCTGCATTGTTTGATAATTTGGGGCTGTGGTCAATGCGGTTCACTTTTGGCACTTAATCAAATTGAAATAGAGCTGTAATTTTCCATGAGTCAGAGTCATTTCTGCTTGCTTAGCTCCCTCTGCTGGTTTGGTTTAGTTACTGCTCTCCAAGGATAATAGCGTTCTCTTCATTGCTCAGCATGTCATGTTCAGTAGTAGTGTTTAATAATAGTAGTAATTTACTGTTATTTAACTGCGACACTTTAGTAATGCTGTTACTAATTTACCAGAGAGGTAAAAATTTTACTTGGACTAATTTAGTTAATTCAACTTGTCTGGTATATTATCACTTTTTGTACTGGTTACACTAATATATACTTGTACATTATACATCAAGGCTCTCGACATCAAAGGTTAAAGACTTACCTATTGATTTATACCTTATGCTCTTGTATCTACAAAAATTGATACACATTAATGTCTATCTATAGCAGGGGTTTAGGGTATTCTTAGATCAGGGCCTAGCGTGAGAATATATTTCATTCGAGACTCCTGTAAATGGCTCTGGATATAGGCGTCTGCTATATACTGCTAATGTAAATAATGTAATCCTTCCTGAAATTAGAATTCCCGAGCGCTTGTATTGTTTGCAGGTTTGAGGAGAAGGCTCAAACTGAACCACTGAGCGCCCTGCAGTACTTACAGAATGATCTCTCTATGACTGTGGACCACTCTGACCCAGATGAGACTAAAGAGGTAAAGAACACCTATACACATAGGAGCGCCTATACTCGTGCTCATTCATGCAATTATCTCCTCAGCCAATCGTGCGACTGCAGTGCTGTGCATCATGCATCATTTGTGTTAATGTTCACATCAAAACATAAAAGTTGGAGGTTGGTGCCATGTGTGTTGGATTGAGTATTTCAGAAACTGTCGGTCATTTGGGATTTTTATTGCGCAACTCTATACGTATGTAAGTATGTGCAAAAAAATAAATAAAAAAAATTCCATTGAATGGCATTTGTGCAGGTGGAAATACCTCGTTGATGAAAAAGATCAGAGGACAACGACAGGTCGACAGTTCTCACTGGCAGGAAGGCTACCGTAACTCTTACTTTGGTAAGCAGAAAAACCTTGAGGCAGAAGACCACATCAGGTTCCAATCCTGTCACCAAATGACAAGATGGTACAGTGGGCACAGGCTCACCTAAACTGGACAGCTGTAGATCAGGAAAAACGTTGCCGGTCCCGGTCCCTAGCATTGTGCTACTGTTACACGATTGGCTGATGGGATAATTGTTTGAATGAGCAGGCGTACAGGTGTTCTTAAGAATCTGGATGGTGAGTGTAAATACTTTGTACCCGACACTGATTAGTAATGTTAAATGTCTGTGCTCGACAGTTTCAGCTTCTGCCCTCGGCGCTCTTCAAATCCAGCTCAGACTTCATCCCACTAGGTAATTGATTATTGCTCATGGTTGGTCTGAAAAATTTACCTGATTTGCATAACATTGTGAGAATCTCCTTTCAAACGCTGCTTGTTTTTATTTATTTATTTACTATTTCAGGCTTTTCAGATGTAGATCAGACGTACGCCCAGCGCACACAGCTCTTTGACACACTGGTTAACTTCTTCCCCGACAACATGACCCCGCCCAAGGGTAACCTCGTTGACCTCATCACCCTGTAGCCACACCCGCTGAGCTCTTTCCCATCACTCTTTATGCCTCTAAGACTTGTCCCACTGAAAACAGAAGTTATTTTTCTACATCCACTTCAGAATCGCCATGCCGATCGAATGTGGTTTCTTCACAAGCAGGAAGGTATTCTGAACTACCCTTGATGGTAATTTAACCAAAATAACAAAACTGGAACTTACCTGCTTACTGTAATATTTAATGTATTCACCCAGATCTGAAATCATAGAGTCCCTGTAGCGTGCGCAGCACTTGTGTCCATTTATCTTTCCTCTTAGAAGGTGTCCGAGGAAAGTGAAATCCACAAATCCAAGACTCGCTTTGTTTTTCCTCTTTTATTCCAGTCAGAGTCAGTTTCAGGTCGAGCTCAGCTTTCATCTTTATTTTAGTTTATGAAGATGTATTGATCACTATAGTAAAGGGTACATTAGTGATGACCACGGCTGTTATCTGGCCCTCTACATCTCACACACTTTGGTGATGGACGCAGTCGGTTTACTGCATGTGGCCATTCGATTATGCTTGGTAAGGTTTTGCCAAACGAACAGGAGTGTGACTACATGGCAAGTTTACACTTTCTATTTCGAAGCTTACAGGATGTCAACGTGTCCTTGTTTGCTGTGTATTTTGTGAAAAATAGATTAAAATAACGGCCTCATTACGAACCTGCTGCTTTTATACTAATAGGTCAGCTTAGCTACACAGGCATAATGAGTATTGAGCACATTTTAGTGCTTCAGTTCATGCTTCCGATGAAATCCTCTCCTCACTGGTACAGAGACTTATTTCCTTTCCCATTTGTGCCATAGCAGTGTCATGCATCTTTATCTGTCTGAAAGTAATTCGTGGAATTTATTTCTCACCTAAGCCATGCCAAGAACAATACAGTAACATTTCATAACATTATTGGATTGGGGATAGCAAACTCCTGCAGTGTGAAATTGTACACTGCACCTCACTGGAGCCTTCCAGAATGTCATTGCCCTGTTATGGTCCATCGCCAGGCGGGTTCGTGCACGTGTGTGTGTGTGTGTGTGTGTGTGTGTGTGTGTGTGTGTGTGTGTGTGTGTGTGTGTGTGTGTGTGTGT
>JAQQZR010000004.1:5490795-5500868 GCA_030068235.1 Notoglanidium macrostoma | reverse complement strand
GTGTGTGTGTGTGTGTGTGTGTGTGTGTGTGTGTGTGTGTGTGTGTGTGTGTGTGTGTGTGTGTGTGTGTGTGGAAGCTTGCACTTGTCCATCTCCTCAATCAAGGTACTTGACACTGCAGTGTCTGATTTTAGGAATCCTGTTGCAGCACTACTGAACAGGTCGGTATGTTACTTGGAGGTAGTCTTCCTGTAATGTAGAGTGTAAATATAGTAGCCATGTATAAATGTGTGTGTATATAAGATCTCCTCCTATTTGAAGTATTACTAATGGCCTGATTTTTGAAGGTTCCCCCCTGAAAGTATAGTACAGGATGTTCCAGAAGTTTGGATCCACAGGCAGTTATTTATTTAAATACAGATATTACAACAAATGTTCAAATTGATGACCTTGGAGTTCATGACACTTGTGCATACCCTGAATACAAGAACGTCCAACATTTCTTAATGTATCAAAACTGACGTTACATGCAGAGATGATTTCCACGATAAATTTCATATTAGGAAAAGCGCCCATGGATCCAGACTTTTGGTACATCCTGTATATTGGGACATCATGTTGGCTCTATTGGTGTTGATGACTATTTCAAAAATTAGTTCAAAAGTGTTTAAAACTGGTTTATTCTCTCCTTGCGCTTATTTGAGGTATGTTATCTTAATAAAAGCTGCACATGGAAGTACAGTTAATCCCATTCAAGTGTGTGTGTGTGCATATCTGTACAAAATCAGATTAATTGAGAAACACATCCTTAACATATAAATAGTGTAATCTTAGGGGTTCTTGCCTTAACCTGTTCTACATAGTTGCCCATTTCTTCATTCCAGCACTCACTTTTAGAGACCCCAGTGTAGAACAGCACGTTTAGGTCAGCTTAATTACCATTGTGGAGCTCATTTTATAGTGTGCGAGTTACATTTATTTCCCAATACATAGCCTCTGTTTTCCAATGAAATGCTCGATTTTTTTGTGTTTTCTGGGCTTGAGTGCAATTAGTGCTGCTGCATGAGTCATTTAGTGATTTTGGGTTTTGTGCTAGGAAGAAGGTTCGACGTGTGGACTGTGAAAAATGTAAAAGAGGAAAAACACAATGGGAGGACGTTTTTATAAAAAGTTTTGACTTTTTTTTCCCCATTCATCTCTCCTGGAAAACATCTCACGTTTCCTCCTCTCACATGAGGATAAGGGAATATGTGAACACTACACTGTGGCAGACATGAATGTGTAGAAAATACTTTAAAACAAAAGCATTGTATGTAATGTATATAATGAATAAAGATTGTATTTTGTTCAGGTTTTCTAAAAACAGTGGCCTCTTTTCTTTTTTTTTCTTTTCTTTTGTTTTCTTGTTTTTTTTTTTTTTTTCTTTTTTTTTTTTTTTTTTTTTGTTGTTCTTATGTATTAAGCACTTTATCATGAAGGGATATTTTTTTAAATCACATCTTTATTCCGTATGGACTTGTTTTATTCCATGGTCACAAAAACAAAATGGTGAAAAGACGATGAAACAGCAGTGACCGTGTTTTTTTTCTTCTTCCAGTGTATCAGACTCCTGTTTTTGCCTTCTCTAAAAGGCAAAGTTCTAACACAGAATATAAAATACATACAAAATAATATCATGGAAATGAAAGCCCTAAATCCCATTGGACAGCTGGAGACTATATAAATATATAGGTAGAAGTATGTGGAAAAATACAAAAGGAATTGGAGCAAAACTGTAAGTAAAACTGATCTGTGGGAGGATCTGATGCAACATTTAGTACATGAATCAACTTCAGGAGGGTTTGAGGAATTGAAATTAACGTCACTCTTTTAGTAAGCCAGCGTTGTGTCTTGAGGTAAAAACCAAAGGGGAAAAATTTCAAGCAAATAAACTGTACAAAAACATCTCGTGCCCTGTAAGGACCTGGACATGTGGAGAGGAAATTGGATACTAAATCTAATGGTGGAAAAACTAGTTTGCTTCTAGGAAGTGCTTTGGTCATTATGACTTGCGTTATTACTTACACCTTTGTGTTGTGGCTTTTAAGGAAAACTCCACCCTGAAACATTAAATATTGAAATATTATGCTTTGGAAGCTGTTCTGTTTGTGCAGAGGACAGAAGAAGAGGTGAGAGAGCTGGAGAGACTACGGTACTGCAGCGTTACTCTCTTTAGGTCAGAGGGGATTGTGGGTAATGCAGGTATCTGATCTACAAAGTGAAAATTGACAGCTGAAAAATTCAGCATATAATTTCTTTACAAAATAAATCTTGAATGTGCAAGTTGCACAGGCAGCGTACAGTCTAAAACCAGGATGAACATTTTATCCATTGGTCTCATTGTGAAAATGAGTACTCGGTAATGCTACCAAAACAAAACCACTATACAGGTGCAGCAGTGTACGTTTCTCTTAAGTATTATAAGTGAAAAATAAGTTTATCTGTTGGTGAAACAATACGTGGGAAAAATTTTAAACTAAAATCTCATGGACTTGGTGAAATTTCACCAAAACCAAAAACAGCATTGTGACCCATAAAGAGCCCGGGTTTCTCCCATCTCCCATGAAGTTTCCTTTAGTGTTTTTGTAAATATTTCTCACTACGACTTGTGCCATTTTATACTGCAGGTATACCCTGCAGCTTTAATCAAAAATAAAAGGAAACCCAGTAGTCCATTTGCTATTTGGCTATTTGTAGTCTTCACACAGTCTGTGTCATGCACACCGTATGACTGCTGATGTCAGTCTGTTTGGTAAGATACATGATTGGAGAGCTGATGGGCTTGCACACTTTACAGGTGTGTATCCTCCTCATCAAGCATGTCGTCTTTGCCGAGGTTGTCAAAAGGCACGATCCAGCTGTCATTAAACTCCCCGTTCAGTGCCAGCTTCTTCTCCTGCATCTCTGGCTGCACCTCCATAACCTCCAGTGTAGGGTTGTCATGGTAACCGTTCTCCACTGTCTGCAGCTCCTCAGTCAGGTGTTGCTGTAAAGAAGTTAACACTGTTGATTAAAGGTGCAGTCAGTGAATTGTAGTAGAAGTTAAACAAAGTGAGTTACTTCTGGAAACTATAAACTTGAACAAATAGATCTTTTCACTAAAAAAAAATAATAAAAATGTTCCACCTAACATGTCTGGGGGGAGGGGGGTTCTTAGGTATGCTTTCCACTTTGGTAAGTTTCCACAGTTACATCCACTTTGAAAATGAATGAAGCCCTAACCAGACAACTTTTAAAAGATGAAATGGTTTTATAGCCACTCTGAAGCCAAAAGGTTTTGGCCTTAAAGGTCCACTATGTAGGATTCAACCACCTGAAAGCCCTCCCTTACCAAGCACGTATTATTACCAAGAACGTACGTTGGCCATCAGGTGCCAAGTAATTATGATCACACTACCTTGCTTTTCCATGTTAAATAATAAGTATGGTCCTCTATTTTTCATAATTTGGGTTCACAAACATGTAAACCAACACTGATTGCTTTTCTTTCTTTTTACTTGTCTTCCTTTCTTCTTTTTATTGTCTTTCCACTGCTTCATTCTGGATTCAAGCTGCCTTTTGTAAAAATGCAATATGAGGTAGGCACTCTCTAGAGGTTTGTTTGTTCTGGGTTACTGTAGAGATGCAACATGGCAGCGCCGTAGAGGTGGATCTGCATGTAGATAGAAAGGGCTCATTCTAACCTTACAACAACAATGTTTCATAGTTACAGGTAATTATAGACTAATGAAAACATACTGAGGAATTCCATAAGTATATTATGGTGTGTATATATACTCTCTTCCTGCTAATAGATACCCTCAAAATCCTACAGTGGGCCATAGACATTCTGATGGAAAGAAGTTGTTGGACAGTTCTGTGTGTTACCATGCGTTCAGAGAAAATGCAGCGAGGGCATCAAAATTCACTCGTTTTGATGCTTTTGCCATGTTTGGACTGAACTCCCCATTAGTGTATTACCTGGTTCTTCCTGTAGGATAAGCGATGGCAGCTACAATACACAGCAAACACAATAAGGATGAACACCAGCGCACCACATGAGGCTGCGATGGCGATTGATGTCGTAAGGTTATCTTCTATCTGCTTTTCTTTAGACTACAGTGAGGGGAAAAAAACAGTGCATTTGAGCAAAGGGCATGCGACCCTGTGATATTTGTAGGTAATATTCACAATCTTGTGTCTTACCATGGAATCCCCTGAATTAGTAGTTGCCTCTGATGCATCACGTACTAAATGGGAATTATGAAATATTTCAGTATGTGAAGAACTGTATGTTGGAGAAGATGAATTTGGTATATAAGAAATTTGCAAAAAGTTGTCATGGCCTCACCGAGCAGCTGTATAATCTTGTATTTATAAGAATCGTTTCTCATATTTCCAGTCATTTCACATGAACCATTTGCCTTGATTATATCCATGAGCACTGCACAATCTTTCTCAAGCTTGTCCTGTGAATGTAAGAAGTATGTACAGTCAGCTCTAGAGTTAATGGCACCCTTGAAGAAAATGGTCATACTTGGATATAGATTGATTGTTCCTAATGACCCCATACATACTTCCCAAATTAATAGAAATAATTCCAAGACACAAAATCAATCATTTCAATCAATGAGCCAATCGGTGAACCCTGTGGTTGAATGGAGAGCCCAGAAAAAATATAAAAGAGCTTGGTGGAGAGGCTAAGGTTCTTTTAAAACTATCTACAGATTTATCTGCATTAACTGGATGCAGATACATTAGAAACTTTTGTTTGGTTGGAAAAATTGCCAGTGGTGTCCAATCTTATCCAGAAACAGCTGGTGTGGATGAAGGTTCATTCTAATCCAGCAGGAGCCACACCTGGTTCCACCTGTTTAAACAGCTGATCCTGCCTTTCAGTAGACAATCAGGTGTAGCTTCTGCTTAGTGCAGAGGTATCCAATCTGATCAGCCAAGTGTAGTTGTGGGTGCAGGTTTTCATTCCAACCAAGCAGAATCAGGTGTGGCTCCTGCTTGATTGGAGTGAAAACCTGCACCCACACCGGACCTTTGCTGATAAGATTGGCCACCCCTGGCTTAGTTGGAATGAAAGTCTGCATCCTCACCGGCTCTTTCTGGATAACATTGACTTAGGCTATAGATTGTTGGCTTTAAAATGAAATCAAACAGTAGCAGTAGCAAAACTAAAGTCCAAAATTATTACTCCTTGAATATACCAATTATTTGTAATTGCTTTATTTGCTAATTCTCTTGTGGATGTAGCTTGATGGAAAGCTTAAAGGTGACCTTACCCCACTCATGTTTGGAACCACGTGCTTCTGCTGGAAAGAAAATTAATTTCATAATCAGCATGAGACAGTGAGAATCAAAATATATTCAAAAATGAATCAAATTCAAATAAAAACAACAATCCTTACACTAAATGTTTTCTGGACACTTGGTCCTAAAATCAGATTGGATGCAGCCGTCGAACTGGGCTGGGATGAGGCCGTCGAACCGGGCTGGGATGCGGCTGTCGAACCGGGCTGGGATGCGGCCGTCGAACCGGGCTGGGATGATTCCTTTGAACCGGGCTGGGATGAGGCCGTCGAACCGGGCTGGGATGAGGCCGTCGAACCGGGCTGGGATGAGGCCGTCGAACCGGGCTGGGATGATTCCTTTGAACCGGGCTGGGATGAGGCCGTCGAACCGGGCTGGGATGTTCCTCCTCCATTTCGATGTTTTTTATGTAAAATAATATAATTGAATAGATTTGTACATTTAGTCCAAAGTAAAATTTCACATGTACTGTATTTAATACTTCTGCATGTTTTTAGATTAGAATTTCTTTATGTTCAAATGAGAATATGGCATATTTTTCCACTCACAAAGATCCAATTTTTTTTTTTGGCTTACACTCAATTTCTTTTGTGCTTTGTTTTTAAATGTGACCACCCAATGGTTCTACTTTCACACAACAAATATTATTTCAGGGAATTACTAAGAATTAAACATTCAGCTACATAGATCTGTGAATAAAGAATAGCTTAAAGATTTTAACCCTAAAACTATTCCAGATATAAAGAACATTCTATTACAGAAATCTGGCGTTAAGACCTTTCACTATCTGGCTGCTCCTCTGCCTATGTTTGATATATATCATATTTGTAACCAAGGGAATACTATAAGCGATGATGATATTCAAAAGCATTATGTAATCTGTGGAAACATCCATAAGATGATTGTTAAAAAAACCCCCTGCAAATTACATATAAAAATGAAGAATTTGTTTCTGCAATTGTCCATTTTATTTTGCATTTTGTGGAAATATGAAAGTCATGCATCTGAAAATTCTGATATTTTGATAACTTGTCGATTAGCTACTTAGCTAGCTCACAATGCTTTGTATATTCCTGATAAATGTGCTTCTAGTGAAATTGGCTTTCCTTCCTCCTTTTCATCTTCCTTAGATGAGCTTTCATATTCAAAAGTTATATTCAGGAAATATTTGGCATGCTCCTTGATGATGTTGCCAACTCTACCGTAGTTACTGTTTCGAACTGAGAAGTGGAATTTTACACGGTGAACACAGACGATCGGAGCGATACACACAGTGAAGCGCCTCAGTGCGGTTATACTAAACACGAGCACTCTCGGAACGCCACTCGACCAATTTAATTAGTGGACTGGAATTAAATGTTGTATAAAACTGTGTAAACCCTTAACCTTTTCAGAATTTGTTGTAGAGATTTTATGAGATGTGGATGCAACGGTTTCCTGACCTTCTGGAGGAACTCCTCCTCCTGTGGTATTTCCTGGACTGGTGACACTGGTGGTGTGAGTTGTAACAGTTGTAGTGGAGTTCTGAGTTAGAAGAACAGTGGTACTGGTGTTGGAAGTCATTTGAGTGGTGGCAGAGTCAGTACTGCGTTCAGATGTGTTCTGAGGAGTAGCTGTATGTGAAACCTGATGATAAGCTTTTGTGGTCATGCTTTGTGAAGCCTTATCCATGGTAGCATTAAATGTACTTGGTGAACCTGATGTTGATGTGATGGTGCTGGTAACTACACTTGATTGTGTAGTGGACACATTTGGATCACTGGTATTGTGTTGTAGTGAAGGAGATGGAGATGGACTAGGGGAGGATGAATGTGTAGTAGTGCTTCCATCAGTAGTTTGGGATGTCGGTGTTGTTGAAATTGGTGCTGATAAAGCTGTTGATGGTGATATTGTCAATGATATACGTCTTTCTGTGCTTATGGTGATGGTAGATTCAGAAGTAGTGGTCACTTTACTTTCAGTTTTGTTGTTGATGTCAGTAGCATATGCACCTTGGAGGAGAGAACCTATGGAGAGAAATTGAGTAGTCAGTTTATTTATTTCTAATTTGGAACCACGCATATTTGCAGCATCTTGCTAAATTATAGCTGATATGAAATTATGAAAGCTGTCTTGGTCTCCAAGATTGACTCCTTTGAGTTGAATTGAATGTAGTGCATCAAATCTTTTTTGCCAAAACAATTATGGCCCCCTATGAAACACTGGGTTGCACAAATCACTGACACCTCAGAGTAAGAAAACAAGGTGTCAGTTTGTGATGAAGCTAGTTTACTACTAGATTACTAGTTATTACTGTTTAATCCTTTTTAACTTGACTTTGGATCTCGGCTAATAGTGTTGATGTTTCTTCTTAAGCGTGAAACTTGTGAACGTTGCCATTTATGTAAGGAGTCTCCAGTGCCAGTGCTCAGAGATAATGCTGTAACTTGAAGGTTTCCAGGATGTCAAGCTGTATTTTCTGGTGGTGGCACGACCGTTTATAGCTGCTATAACATAATTATTAAGATGAACAAACCGGCTTTGCGGAGGTTCCACAACATTAAGCGTAGCTATAAACGGATATAACATAATGTCATTCAAAAAACAATGTGTTGTGTTGGCAAATTGCCATGGTAGAAGAGAAATAAAACACTCCAGGAAGTTCTTTCACTGGAAAATAATCAACTTTGTGGTGGAAATGGCTACCTCACAGCTGCCTGTATGAGATTATTTATCTATAAATGCACACCTTGTCATGTTTTATTCCCTACTTCTTATAGCTGAAGTTAGCTTGAGGCGAACATAATGTTGGCTAACGTTATGTTGTGTTATTCATTTATGGTGAATATGTTGAGTTTGGTTATTGAAACTGATCAAAATTACATGCCAGTGCATTTGAGGTTTCATTTTAAAAGTGGTAAGAATACCAGCAGTGTTTATGATATAGATGTAGGTGCTTGGGGTGATGGTAAGCAAATTTCTTTTCCCTCCACACTTTCACACTTGGCCACAGTCTTCATGCACATAAAACTTCCTGTTCTTTTTGGATTGTTTTCCACTCGCACCTATTTTTACCCAGAATCACAAACATTATGTGGATCAGAATGCACTGTGCTCTCCACCCATCAGGATTGGGAAGAAAATAATAATCAACAACAGCTTTACATCATCCAGGCTTGCTTCTATCAGCAGTAGCATGGTTAATGTAGGAATTCCTCTATTGTTGGCTTTGGGACTTCAGTGGCGTTTATAATCCTTGACCCATAATGTCATTTCATTCTTATTTTTATTTCATTTATTTATTTTGTCTAGCAGCTGTGCCTTATTGGGAGCCGTCTTTATTTATAGTTCACAGGACAGAGTGAGTGAAACAATGAGCTAGGAAGTAACACACCTACTCTTACTGGAGAGAACTAAACAATGGTGGGCAGCCTCAAGAGACTGAGAAGAATGCCATTTCCTAATCTTACATACACATAACATGACTCTTAATACTGCATCTACTCCATCTACAAGGCTTTATTTATGTGTATAATATCCAGCACAGGAATATACAGTATTTATATATATATATATATTTTAGCATGTTTAAGTGCAGTTCTTTGGATTTCTTCTTCACTTCTTTATACAGCCATAATCATATATGAGATAAAACACACCATGATGCGTTGCTATAGGAAAATAATCAGAAGAAGCCATGGTAACACAGAGTAGAGGCACATCATTACCCCGAAGTTGATTATTCTGCAATAACGGCACATCCCCAGATGTTTTAGTTCTCTTATACCACAGCATTTTCCAATTTTGATTTATTAAATATTGTCTCTTCTTGTTTTAACCATTCATACGGTAGTCGTGGTTATTGTTCTGGAATATTGTGTAGCTCCGGCTGCAAGGCAAATCACTGGTTTATATTAATATACTATCATTTCTATAGTAACAGTTCTTTAACAGGAACTTGTATTGCAAGATTTAACTCTAATAAAAGTATATTAACTAACCAAAAAGTATAGAGATTGATATAAACTGATAAATATATACAAAACAGTCTCGTTCTTAAATAAAAAAAAAAAATGTAAAAAAAATGTTAAATTTGCAGTATATAAGGTATAAGAAGAATAAATAATAAATAAAATGGAATAAATAACTTTGGGGTGGTATCACAGTAACTCCACTTTGCATCAGATTCCCATGGCTAATTATTTCTTATAACAGCACGTCCTGTCATGGGTTACGTACCGCAAAGTAAACTCAAGACTCACAACATATTAGCACTGGGTTTTTTCCCTCACCAATATTGCAGATTTGATTTCCTATGAAGGGTTTCACAGGTTCTTGCTTTAGTAAATGGCTCTAGATTTTGAGTGAACCCTGTGTTGTAATGTTATACCTAGAACCAAGTTCTGTTTATTTAGTCATTGCTTACATGAGGAACGCATACTGTAATATAGGTGCAAAATGTAATGATATCTTTACTATACTTAAGAACTTGAAAATGAAAATTAAACATCCAGTATGTAGGATTCAGTCAGTTGTAACCACCTGAATGCCCCTCCCTTACCCCCTCCCTTACCCCCTCCCCTACGCCCTCACTTACGCCCTCCCTTACCCCCCCTCCCTTACCCCCTCCCTTACCCCCCCTCCCTTACCCCCTCCCTTATGCCCTCCCTTACCCCCTCCCTTACGCCCTCCCTTACCCCCCCTCCCTTACGCCCTCCCTTACGCCCTCCCTTACGCCCTCCCTTACCCCCCCTCCCTTACGCCCTCCCTACGCCCTCCCTTACCCTCTCCCTTACGCCCTCCCTACGCCCTCCCTT
>JAQQZR010000004.1:5480293-5490695 GCA_030068235.1 Notoglanidium macrostoma | reverse complement strand
CCGCTCAACTAAGTAAAGAGAAACAACAGTCCATCATTATCCAGTCTCTTTTAAAGTCATAAAAATAAAGAACAAAACTGAATTACAAGGTGTGTCCAAACTTTTGACTGGTTGTGTATCTTTGTAAGGTGCCCAAGCCACCTCAACTGGTTCCACATGACCCTCTCAGCTGGCTCCAACTCTGAGGAGGAACCCCATTTCCACTGCATGTACACAGCTTGGTACAATCGATAAGGAATGGACATAGATTGACTGGTAAACAATGAGCTTTTTTGGAAAAATTCTGCTTCTCCATAACAGACAAGTACAGCTAATGCATATGGATGCATGCTTGATTCTTCTTCTTCTTTGTGTTTGAGACCTTCTGGTTGTAAGGGTGTTTATAAATGTTATTGATCCTCAGAGCAATGCCACCAGGACCTTACTGCTCCAGGTAAATTCACCCTTTTTGTTAACAGACCTGAGTAAGCCTGAACACCTCCATGAAAGGTACAAAAAATTGAGTGTACCCTGCATGGATGGTGTGTACCAGGACACACTCCAGGAGTCAGGCTTGGGGTTAGTGTCTGCAGCCACTAATGTACCCTGGTTGGGCTCAGGCTGGAAAAGTGACCTGTAGCCATCTTTTTGGCTCACTTGATGAAAGATGAAGGATGGGATTCAGGTACAATATTGGTCAACTGGAAGGACTGTAATTGACAATCTTAGATGGGCTAGACTCAATGGAAACTAACCACAACACATTATTTATTTGTATTTTGATTATTAAGGCAGTCACTTCTCTCAAAGGTGCACTAAAACAAGCTCAACAGGCTCAGTACAGTGAAGAGTGTTGTGTAATATTTGTTTACTTCTCCTTGCAGGTTTCACTCCAGACTTTTTAGCCTGAATGAAGCCATGCACGGCATAGCACAGCCATAAATCACCCAACTGCTAAATATCCTTTAGCGGTTCTTGGGTGACCTACTCTGTCTTTAAATCATGAAAACACTTCTTCTTGGATGTCCATTATTGCCCAATGCACATTTATGAACAAGTTCATTGGAAGATAATCATTTTCAATGATTTGTTGAGTGAATATTGTGTGACATAGCCTGTAGCATGACTCATCCATACAATGTATAAAGGTTTTTTAACATTTCGAAAGGCTGTAGAAAGCTAAAAGGAGAAACATGTCAGAAACATCTTTCATCAAATACCTGTATGGGGTTACTTAAGCACTTGCGCACACACACAGACAGGTTTCCTCCCCCAGGCATCGGCTCCGCTTGGTACCAGGCCTCTCTGATAAGGAGGTGCATAGTGTTCTGTGTCCTGTCAACTCCTACAACTCACCCTCTCCATACTTCATTCCTTGACAAGCTCACATGCTCCTGCACTGATAATACAAATTTATCTCACAATCAGAGCCATTCTTCAAACTCCTCGAATCCTCGAACCCCCAAATCTCCAAACTCTGCATGCAGTTGTGAATGATTATAACACTGAACACAAAGTGATACAAAGTGTTTGTAAAGAAGTAGGCATTTGAGGATGTTTTCACAAATATGTGTGACAGCAACTATTGTCTTTCAACCTAGTTCTGAAAAGATGAACTTGCATTACATTATGGCTCAAGAATTTGCAGTAGGTGCCCTCTGCTCCCATGATTCATTGTGATCTGTCATTGTCCAGGGATGAGCGGTAGCCTCTTTTTTATGCTGCTTCAATTAGTTCCAGGTTTACATCACCATCAGAAATGCATGGCACTGTGACCTGTTGTGGAAAAAAGTCTGGGTGTAGTAGATGAAAGAGCTCGAGACTAATGGCTCATTAGGGAGGACCTGACCACAAATATGTGCCGCTGATGCTTGGCACAACATCACTGAAGATGAACGTATCTGAAAAGGAGCAGAAATGCTCATGCACGTGCATATGTACACTCGCATTCCTGGAAGACTCCCACCACTGAGGGCCTCCAGTGAGCAATGATTGAAACAAGGTCCTTCAGTGCCCCTTGATCGAGCTAATGGGGAAGGAATTCCAAAAGCTGAATGCCGGAGCAGGGCACTGCAAGGATTGCAGAATAAGCAACGGATTCCAAATCTTTTAGCATTCACACTGTTGCTCATTGGCATTGCAAGATGACGTCAGTGCCAGCACGTTAGCCCAAATGGAGTCTCAGAGAAATAATGAAAGCCTCAACACACATACAACGCAATTCAATTCAATACACATGCAAATAGGCTCCTGGGTCTTTGTACAAGCACCTGTAAAACGATCTTGCAGCTCTTATTACATACACTCAAGAATTTCCTCAGAATGGGCAAAAACTAACCAAATCTTATCTAATTCTAATCAAATAAGAACTTCTTTTTTCAGTTTTCTCTCATAAATGTGCCAAAACTACTGACACTCCTATAGATCATTTAAGGCAATTTTCTTATACACACCATTAGCATTTCTTTTCTTTTTCTTTTTTTAATCAACATGAACTGTATACAAAGATACACCCCCATTTCCACTGTAAAATATGGTGATGAATCCTTTTGTAGCTTGTGATCCAGGACTGCTTGGATGACAAAAGCATTATGCAAAAAAATAACTTTATTCCTTTGCTGACAAGTTGAGACTTGGCTGTAGATGATTTATTTTTTTTTTTAAATAAGGTAATGACTCTGCCAAATATTAATTTGCAAATGTAGACCATGCCCTCAACTAAATATGAAAAGTGATTGTGGAACGAACTCTGAGGACTTGCTGTATGCAGGGCATCTAAAAAGTCAGAGCCAATCGGAATGTTTGAGCATTTTGAGCTGAATGTGATGAGCAAAATCCACAAAAACATACTGAGCATTTGCTGTAAATAATAAATACAAAATCAGGTATATATACACTTTTATTATCATTGGTTGCTGACTTTCAGACACGCTGTAGTAGCGAGGAGGTGAAAAGGTGGTGGGTGCTGAGAAAGATAACCAGGAAGAAGGTGGAGCTTCAGGAATGGTCTTTACCCCCAACTTTCAACTGGTGCATTTTTTGAGGTGCCAATAATTTTGAAACCATTTTGAAACATTTAAAATGTTTTAAATAAGGGTATGTTGGGGGAAATTTTAACAGCATCTCAGTATTTTTAACCTCAAATGCGCTGCATGTTCTAGGCATCTTGGATATTCATATTTGGCACCCTTATACGTCTACATTTCAATGTCACACTTTTCTATCGTTGTGAATCTGAATGATTCAGATAAACAAACAAACAAAAAAATACCTAACCTTAATAGGGTGTACGAATCACTGTTGGAGGGCAATAATAGATAAAATCTTTGAGAACACTGTGAAGTTGTAGTCTTCTGTGAATAAATACACACCCATTTCCTGTCCCAAAGTACTGGAAGGACAGGACAAATCATCAGGTCTGATAGACACATTGTCTCAAATTGAATGACAAGGATTAAACTAAAACAAAATATCTCAATTACAGCCATTTTACTAATAATCACTGTTTGCTAAGCCACATCAACCTCATATTTAGATAAGGATACTCTGAAGCTTCAAGCTAAAGAAAGCTGATAAGCTATCATGCTATATGATACAAATAAAGACTAATGGCATGTAAACAAATCCTAATAGCTGTATAGACCATAGCTTTATTGTCTTAAATATGGACAATTAAATTCAGAAGGTTTTAGGCATATGTGGCCTGCTAGTGCTTATTTTTGTCCACAGCAAGTCATCAGGAAGACGGGCCCGCCGCACCCATGTGTTTACACTACCAAGCAAACCAACATTTCCCCTCTGACGCTAACAACAGGCACATTAGCCTAGCCTCTTATGACTTGGGGTGTGTCAAACCTCAAACAATCAAACTGTGTCAAAGCTTTCTGTAGTAAAGAGAATAAACAGATCCAGAATATTAACTCATTTTAAAGCCAATTAACCAGTGCTATAATTTCTTTAGTTACGCCAGTGAAATGAATATTATAAGTATATTCTGAGAGAGTAAGGGGTTAAATAAAGACCCAGGTTTTGTTTTAAATACATTGTTTGCATAGGTAGAAATGAATGAACTACAGATACTCTCATTAAAGTACCTTTTTTTTTTTTTTAATTAAGCACCTTATTGATGTGACATCTTAGCAAACTTTGCATGAACAAAAGCAACAAAACCATCAAAATGTTAATTATGTAAAATCAAATAAAACGTGAGCTGGACTACTAGATCAAATGGATGATTATTTTCATTCGGTCCCATTCTTAATCCTGAGGAAAAGTGGAACCTGATAACAATGCGCAGAAAAGATCCCCAACAGTGCTTCGTTGAGCAAGCTGGCTACAAGTCTTTCTCAATATCACATTCTGATGAAGGGCAGAATGGTTCAGAATGTACTCCAAAACAAATGCTTTTTTCTTTTTTGGTCTGTTGCTTATTCTGGATCTGTCTGTTTTTGGTTGGTTAGCAACTTACAAGGTGCTGCCACTGATTTCTAGTTAGCTACTTACATATGAGCTATAGTTTGGACACTGCTACCATTACTTCTAGTAAATTATTCTGGCTTGTATGATATAACTAATTTTAGTAGATAAGTCAAAATATGCCAATTCACCTTATTTAGATCCCATATTCATGCAAAAGTAGTTTAACTGGTGCATCTTGTCTAGAAAGGACTGGTCTTGAGTGTGCAAATACTCTATCCTCGAAAACTTTGCACAGTAAAGTGTGTTAAAATCTCTATATAAAGCCTGCAAGCTACCTTTTAGGAGTTGTCCATTGTATTTATGAGACGTAGCTCGATGATATGATGATATGAAATTGTGCACAACAACAGCAACAACAAGAAGCTACTCTGAGGAGAATATGGATGTAATTTTTAAAATAGTATTTGTACCGATTAAAGAGTAGTTTGATGGTATGAAACTAGTAACAGTGACCTCAGTATATATGGTATGATGACTAGAAAAACAGACAAAAATGGTTAAAGCTAAACAGTTGTGCAGTTGTTGTGGGGAAAGTAGCCAGCCCTTCTTCACCTCACATGACCTACCTGAGTTTCTTACCAGCTGCTCTGTCCTCCCATCAGCCACGCTGTTTATCCTGCACATTCCAGTAACCTCTCCCCCAGCCACACTTTCAAACATTGTGCTGGTTCAGATAAAATTGGGAACTCTCTGCATTCCACAGAGGAATAACATCTAATAACAGTATTTACAGGCTTGGACTTGGACAAATAAAATAGGACGTGGCCAATTTATCCCATATTTAGATTAGAAAGGGGACAAGAAACCCTAATTAATGTAATACAGGGACACTTTATTTTGTTTACAATGTTGGTTGAAAGTTGTCAAATCTGTTGTTCCAGACATTTTTATTACAATCTTACTGCTTTTCTAAGATTATCCAATAGCTTATTTAATTGCAACCTTAACATTTGATGTATTTCATGTTATACTGTAATAACAAAGAGATTAGACATGATGCTGCTCAGAATTTCATTTGACTTCATTCATTCACTCATCTTCACTAACCACTTAATCCTGTTCGAGTTCTGGGTGTATTCCCGGGAATATGTGCTGGATGGGATGCCAGTATGTCACAATGCACCATGCACATGCTCACATATTCATATCTAGAAGCAGTTTAGAAACAGGTCCACCTACTGGAGGTTTTCTTTTGAGGTGGGAGGAAACCCATATGAACATGGGGAGATGTGCTACTTCACACAGACAGTAACGTGTGCTCAGTATTCACCTGGTGACCCTGGAGCTGTGAGGCGGTAGTGCTACTTGCTACACCACTGTGCTGCCGTGACATTTGATTTAAGCTTAAGGAGTATTTCAACTGATTAGCAATAATTAGTGTTGCAACACATTTTTGTGACCTGTTTCATGAGACATATTTTTTATCCTCAATATTTGATCAGGCCATGATTAACACACTCAGCTGATGATAGCACATGAATCTAATTTTAAAATCCCACCATATGAGCTGTGACACCATGTCCTGAAATTTACACAGGTACAGCCTGTAATTGGCAATACGTCACAGAAATGTTTCAATCACTTGAAACTGCCTTTAATCCTCATGCTGAACCGTAGCTGCTGGCTATTTATGACTGCAATATTTATATCACCAAATTTAGCTGAATCTGCAAACACAGAGAACTACAGAAGTGCAGACTTTAAATCAGTATAGTAAACAGATAATAAAACAAATACATTGAACACAATAACTACACTTTCTTATAAGATCATCCTTTCACAACACTATGGCCAAACATTAAAAGTGGTTGGTTGACTGATTGATTGAGTGATGGAGTGATTGGTGTGATGTGCTTAAAATTTGTGCCTGGATTTTTCTGAAATGAATGATTTGATGAATGCATTAAATGGTCACATGAATGCCTATAAATGTTTAATTGTTTTCTCCATTTCTTGAAATGATAAAGTGTACGAGGGTGGCACCGCGGTGCAGTGGTCAGCACTCGCTTAACAGCTAGAAGGTTCTGGGTCTGGCCGACTGGGGCCTTTCTGTTAAGAGTTTGCATGGTCTCCATGAGACTGCATGGGTTCCCTCTGGGTGCTCCGGTTTCCTCCAAGATTCCAAAGACATGCAGGTTAGGTCAACTACTCTAAACTGCCCATAGTTGTGAGTATGAATGTGCGGTATGAATGGTTGTTTGTTTTTGTGTAAGATTTATGATGGATTGGTGCCTGCCGTGGCTGTACCCCACCACTCACCCAAAGTCACAAGTAAGTGGTGTAGATAATGGATGGAGAGATGGACGGATGGATAGTGGCAGCTATAATAAAGAGTTTCAGCTTCCATTCTTGAAAAAGGGCTCAGCAACTCAAATCACATCTCTGAGATACCTAATGCATCAGCTCAAGAATCTATGGAGCCCTTAAAGGGACATAGGAGAAGAAAAAACTATGCAAAAGAAAATAAAAGAGTCTATATTTAAACTATATGATCATATTTTAATCTCATCTGTTGTCAGACCAATCAAGTGATGACTTACACACACACCCCTAATGTTTTTGTTGGCCCAACAATCTGGAGAACATGGAAGTAGTACTTTAGTAGATTTGTCACTTCAGCGGCTTTTTGAATTTCAAACAGTTAATGAACTGTGCTAGAAATCTGCAGTATAAAATAATTCTGTAGCCATTTCATATAAATTGATATTGATAGAGGTTCTGAAAATTGTTTCATGTGTTGGATTAGTAGATGCGCAAATCCAACTGCTGAATTTGTGACACTATTGGAATTATTTATTCTCAACATGATGAAAGAGTAAGTTTCAAAAAATCATCATCAAAAAAAGTTCTTTTTTCTCCTAACATGTCATGTCCCTTTAGGGGCTCCGTACTTTAAGGGCTCCATAGCAACATGATAATTAGGTGCCTCTTCAACCAGTTTTAAACCACACTTGTGCCTTCCTGTTCTCTTCTTATTAAATATGCATTAAAAAAAAGTTATTCTTAATATTTTGTGCACTTCCACTAAAAAGGCTTCAAGTTTTTTGTCATCAAAACTGAGACGACAACATTATTATTAATTCTTTTTAATTCCATGCACCAAATTCACAAAAATGTTTATTGGACATAATAACAACATGATGATGAAAATGGCAACCTGCACAGAGGCTTCTGTTTAAAAAGTGTTCAAATTCAGTCAAGTTACAAATGCTTATTATACAGAATTTGCAACTGCTGATGTTCTTCTTTACATTTTTTAATAAAACATTTCAACACCACACGTATTTAAACTATATGGCCAAAAGGTTTTTTTTCTCCTCCCATATCCCTTTAAGGGCTCCATAGCAAAATGATAACTATGTGTGTCATCAACCAGATTTCACACAGTTAAAAAATATTTTCTGTGTGAATTGATTTTAAGGTTAAACACAGTTGTTAAATTGAGAATGAGGGACTTTGGTGGGTTTTTAAAAAAATATATTTTTACCCACCACACACACCCACACAGTATACAGCTTGCATAACCAAATTTAGTCTGGTGCATGACAGTATGCAAAAAAGCAGTCATAAGACATTTTAATGCTGATTGTGGAGAAACTGCACTGAGAACAGAGAGAAGCCTTTTGCAGGTGAGAAAGAGAATTCAATTTCACAGTGTGATTAAAAATAATTACTAGATTAAATCTATCAACAGAATGTGGATTTGCACATTTAATTACTGCCTTTGTTAATACTACTGCTACTAATACTGCTACGAATATTCATAATAATGACATATTTGTTTTTTCCTCTAAAGTGTGTTTGCCGCAAATTGTCACAAATACTTTCTCCTCTCTTCTTCTTGGGCTCTCACTCCTGTCTGACTGTGCTATTCTAAAGCAGATTTTACTTCCTTATCTGCTAATAACCTGTCATCTCTCCATAGCCACACTGGATGCTTTATTCTCTTAAAGTCCTGCTTTGCAAGACTTAAAGACTACACATTCTTCATCAGACACATGCAGCACTGTACACTCTCGTTAAGGTTTTCTGATAGGCTGAGGAATGTTATATGCCAAATGTTTGATTTGTATACAGTATGTACTGACTACCTACACTTGTGCCTTCCTGTTCTCTTCTTATTAAATATGAATTGAAAAAGTTCTGAATAACATATTATTCTTAATATTTTGTGCACATGCACTAAAAAGGCTTCAAGTTTTTTTTCAACATAACTGAGATGACAACATTATTATTAACGTTTTTTAATTCCATGCACCAAATTCACAAAAACAAATTTTATTGGACATAATAACATCATGATGAAAATGGCAACCTGCACAGAGGCTTCTGTTTAAAAACAGAATTGCTATTCAAATTCAGTCAAATTTCATGTTGTGGCCCTGTGGTGGACTGGCGACCTGCCCAGGGTGTACCCCGCCTCTCGCCCCAACATGCTGGGATTGGCTCCAGCTTCCCCGCCACCCAGATGGTTGGATGAAGTTCTTTGTTTAACAATTGATGCAGGTGTTTTCAGTTTGTTATCTACTAATACACATGATGCGGTGTACATTTTACTAAGTTCAGGACATGTAACATTCAGTAACTTACTTCTAACTCTACATCAAGTTCAAATTCACAGTAAAATGATGGCTGTCTGTCTTAATTCCTATTGCCAGAACACAATATGGCGCTGCTAGATCTGGATGACACCATCAGCAACATTCTTGAAGGCAACAACTTTATTGAGCTGAGTGGGTCAAAGAACTTAGGAAACATTCAACGTTTAGTTATTTATTCTGTATATTGTGTGTGAATTTCAATATTCTTTCTTCTGTTTAACAGGAATCAATGGAGACACTTGGGTGGAGTCTAAAGTGCTTTTGCCAGACAACATGTATCCTTTATTTGTTATCCCATCTGAGAGTCAGCATCTATCACAGTGCTGTTAAAGTCTCAAATCCAATTGGTCAAAAGGTGTCGATAAAGATTCTATAACAAGGCAAATCAGTTTTATATAAATGTTATAATTTCTATACTAACAGCTAATTCACAGGGATCCACATAATCTAAACCTAATAATCATCCGTCCATCCATCCATCCATTATCTATACCGCTTTATCCATCTGGGTCGCAGGGGAAGCTGGAGCCAATCTCAGCAGACTTCGGATGAGAGGGGGGTACACCCTGGGCAGGTCGCCAGTCCACCAAAGGGCCAACCTAATAATCATAAACATACTAAAAAAGGTGTTGGAATTTAACAAAACAAAAAAAAACCATATAATTATTCTTATGGTTACATTTTCTATAAGGAGATGGTTTTTTAACATTTATGGAAGGAGTCTCCAGCATCAGCACTTTACAGTGTACAAATGAGAGTCATCAGAACTGAAGCCTCTGACGCTTTCAAGGCACACAGCATTAGAGTTGAGCATTCGAGGCTACAGTAATGATGCACGGCCATTTCTCTTTGCTTAGTTGAGTGGTTCTTGAAATTATGTGGATTACTACAATTGTTCAAAATCTATTTACTGTATACAAACACATTAAGAAGGCAAAAAATTCCACTAATGTACTTTGACAGGACACAGCTGTTAACTGAAAAGCATTCCAGGTGACTACCACATGAAGCTGGTTAAGATAATGCCAATAGTGTACAAAGCTGTCATCAAGGCAAACAGTGGCTACTTTGAAGCATATTTTGTTTTTAGTTTACCGCATAATTCCATGTGTTATTTCATAGTTTTGATGTCTTCAGTATTGTTCTACAATGTAGAAAAATAGTAAAAATAAAGAAAAACCTATGAATGAGTAGGTGTGTCCATTCTTTTGACTGGTACTATACATATATACACTGCTCATAAAAATTAAAGGAACACTTTTTTTAATTGGGCCTGGCATGAAATCAATTAAACCTGTCTGATAATTTTCTGGTTGGTTAAGCAGCTGAGGGCATTGTTAATC
>JAQQZR010000004.1:5456731-5470441 GCA_030068235.1 Notoglanidium macrostoma | reverse complement strand
GCATTAAGAAGGAAAGAAATTCCACTAATAACCTTTTATGTCAACAACCGCTCAACTAAGTAAAGAGAAACACCAGTTCATCATTATCCAGTCTCTTTTAAAGTCATAAAAATAAAGAACAAAACTGAATTAGAAGGTGTGTCCAAACTTTTGACTGGTAGTGTACACATGCATGCAAGTACAGTATTGTACACCAAACGAATTAATGTGCCCAGGACATTTAAGAAATCTCCCTCAAATGTCAATGCTTCTGCCATAATAGTTTTACCATAAATCCAAATATTTAAGACAAACATCTAGAGCTGCTGTAAATACTGTAAGAGTTTGTGAAATGGCAATTGGCATAAACTGCCATTTATGATCTAATGTGCATGATGGACTTCTCTTTCCTTTTTTAGATAACAAGCATGTTGAAGAACCAATGTTGTGTGTGCATGCATTTAGCCCTTTATCCCCCCCCCAAACATCCCTACAATAAAAGTAATAATAAAAAGTAGCAATAATACACAAGAGCTTAGACAATTTGAGGGCATTTTGTTGGTCAAAACAAAATAAATCACACTTGTATATAATAAAGTTTGTTTTATTTTTAATTAAAATAATTAAAGATAGCAAAAGGATTTACTTTCAGACTGTGCTCCAGTCTAAGGTTCCTAAACCAAAGGTTCTAGTTTCATTTTCTTAATGATGCATCATTAAGAGCTTCATCATGAGCCTCAATACTGTTTTTAGTAGCCCAGGGCATTTCTTAACTATGGCTGCCAATGCAAATGTTCTTCTAGACTGTTTTCACAATACTTGCTTGTCTACATTAGGCAAAGTTGCTCCCATAAAATTTACTTATAAACTGTCTGTGAAATACTCCATGAAAATCCATGCGAGCACACAGATTAGGTCCTCTGTCAGAATCTATAGCCATACCGAGGACTAAACTACTAAACTGAAAAGGGACTGTGCCTTTGCAGTTCCTTCTCCTACACTATGGGATGCTCTTCCTCGGGAGATTAGAAATTTTTAAGAGTCATATTGAAACCCATTTTTATACGATAGTGTTTTATGATATGATATGATATTTATATCATACATTTTATGATTGCTCAATTTTGGTTTTATTACTATTTTTATTATTTTTTTATTCTCTGTTTTTAATGTATTTCCTTTATTTTCAATCATAATTTTATGATTATTGAATACTTTTGGAGATTATCTTGCTCGACTTGTTTTTTTTTTATATTTACTCTTAATTATGCATTTTCTTCATTTTCATAATTTTTATGATAATGTTGCTTTTATTTTACTATATTCCTCATCTTGTAAAACACTTTGTAACCTTGCTTTAGAAAAGTGCTATATAAATAAAGTTTTACTTTACTTTACTTAACATTAGAACATTAGACTTAACATTAAGGTTAAAAGGTTAACATTAGAGTGAGCTGTTGGAAGAGATACAGATATACAGTAAGTACTTGAGTGTCTGTTTTTAAATGAAATGTTCTATTTCAATAATAGAATTTCATCTGTGTATTTTGTCCTGTATCAGATGTCCATGCGGTGCGGCCTCACCCGGGTCAGATTTTAGTCGCCCAGAGATTTCGCCCCCTGCTTCATTCTGACTTCTTTCCCTCAGAAATCACAGGTACTCCCACTGACGCTACCACTGAATCTACACAAAGATTGTGTAAATCTGTTGATTTGATGATGAGTAAAAAGTGTTGAGTATAAAAGTTTCCCTGATATTAAAACACCAAATTCAGCTATTAAGCCAATCATCAAACCTTTATTTAATTAGGAAACAATGTTTAATTAGGGAACAGCTTTATTTAATTAGGGAACAGCTTTATGTAATCAAGTGGCAGGCTGTAAGGGTGTATATCATGACAATCTTTAGGCTTATTTTATTTGAACATCATAACAAATGACTTTGTAGAGTTATACATAATCATAACATATTTTTTTTTATACTTGGCAATAGAATGCTATTCTCCTTTCAAAGTAATAAGTAAAGTGAATTTCATTTGGCTATTTATTAGATTTCTATGAATACTTATGACAATATTATGACACAGTAATATCAGATTATTTATACAATATTATTCCTACCTTTCACCATTATAGTTTTTGATATATGGTTGTGTAACACTTAGAATTCAGCTCAGAAAGTGTCAAAAAAATCAACTTAACAAGAATGACAAATTCACAGTCTTCATAAGGAAATAAGTCCTTATAAATTATGGTCAGGATCTAGGTGTTTTTAGGTATCATGGAACCATAAATGTTCTGGCTTTAAGTAAAATTTTTACCAAATGAAGTGAATGTCCAATAGATTCCAATAAACTGTGAGAATTTAGAAAGAACAAAATCTGAAAAAAATACAATGGGCTCCAAAAGCATTGCATATTGCAAACTGGTTTGATCACATGCTCTTTCTCCAACTGAAGATAAATTCCCTGTAATTTGTAGTATCTATATTATATCTAGATCTATATTATATCTATATATGTATAATATCTAATAGACGTAGCACTACAATGGACCAAGCCCTACACCTTACCCACTTCCTCTCTTAGGCTCTGGACTTCCTGGCTATAGCAGTACATGAGCTGGCGAGTATTAGTGAGCGGCACATCGAGAGGCTGTGTAATCCCTCACTCAGTAATCTCCCGGCCTTCCTGGTGAAAGATGGAGGATTAAACATGGGCTTCATGGTGGTCCACTGCACTGCTGCTGCCCTGGGTGATATCACACTTCATACATACAGTGTACTTTTGTAGTCACATAAAAAGTCTTTTTAATGTTTAAACTTTTCTTTTAAACATTGTAGTGTCTGAGAATAAGGTGCTGTGCCACCCAGCCTCTGTGGACTCTCTGTCCACCAGTGCAGCTACAGAGGACCATGTGTCTATGGGGGGCTGGGCAGCCAGAAAAGCCCTGAAGGTGGTCGAGCACGTGGAACAGGGTACAGCTCCCACAATGCCAACAAAAAATAATTACAAAGGGGCGTTTAAAGATAAGCTTGTCTTTCATTTACTTTCTGTCTGCAGTCATTGCCATAGAGTTGCTAGCTGCTTGCCAGGCTTTGGAATTTCATCGGCCATTAAAGACCACAGCACCTCTGGAGAAGGTCTACGAACTGCTCCGCTCTGTAGTCAGGTGATCACCAAGACTAAGACACATACTCCAGACTAAAGCAATGAAAGCAGACTCATATATAATATGTGTTATACCTTTCATTCCAGTATCAGGGGTAGAAAACTTTAGGGGGAAGAAATTTTTCTCACATATGGTCACTTTAAGCAAACTGTGCATTTCCCATCAGGCCTTGGGACAAGGATCGTGTTATGAGCTTTGATATGGAAGCAGCTCACCAGCTCCTCCTAAAGGAAAAGGTGAGTCATCTCCATTTTATAAACATAATCAGTATAATTCAAGACTTAGAAATATAATTTAGTTATTCAGTCTCTGCTGCATTTGTGAATGATAATGATGATGACGATGATGATAATGATGATGATCATGATATGTGTTTAGGTGTGGGAGGCAGTGCTTCCATATATGGACCAGTACAATAAGAGTGACCACCAGCATTGCTCTTCTTCTAATATGTCATCAAAACTGCTTTAGTAAAAAAGGATTAGAGTAAAATTTAGCTTTGATGCATGCACCAATTTTTTTTTAGCCTTTAAAATTTTTTTTTGCAATTTCCACAGTGGTCATAATAGATTATCTTCTTATGACCCATAGGGATATTGTGAACACCATAATTATTGGCACCTTTTAATTAAAATGAGCAGAAGTGACTATATAATAAATAACACAGGCAATGAGTAGTATTTTGAGCTTGTATAAACTTTATTTGATTTATTTTTATGTTAAGAATTTGTGTAAAAATGGTCACTGTTTGTGAATCATAACTGACACATATGTTTTCAGTAGTTTATTTGTTCCTCATGTAGAACAGAAAAAAACCTAGACTAAAAGACCCCCCCCCCCCCCACACACACACACAAGCTCAGCCAATCCATTTCAGTTCATGAAATCACTATTTTTCACCATGTTGCTGCCATTCCACAGTCTCCAAATGTACTGCAGATTCTCAGTGTCTCATACTCGCTGGCAGAACAGATCCTGAGCTTTACAGAGCATCTGCGGTATTTTCAGCTGTCCTGAAGCAGGTCATAAGAGCCTCCATCAACTACCTGGTGCTTGTCTTCCTTCTACAAGTGTTAGTACAGTCAAGTATTAGTACTACCTGTTAGGTCCTACTTCTTATTAAAAGTTTTAAGAGGTTAACATAATAAGCTACCATAAATATGTCATATTGTGTCATTACTTACATCTTCCACAGGGAGGTCTGGCGCACTAGGGGCAGTTGTGGTCTCATACATGGGGTTACTGATATATGGTGTAGATTCAGGTGAACTTGAATCTTCCTGCTCATCCTCCTGTATGAAATGTTGTGGTTTACAGGAGAAGATCAGCAGAAAAATGCTATATCAGAATTGTCCCATGAACACATAGGCTCAAGATCTTCAAGTTTTGAATCACTCATGAAGGCAAAAAGTAAAAGTAACAAAATAATAATTTCGAATAGCAGATGTGAAATTGAATATAATTCCTCTCAAACCAAACGATTTAATCACTTTCAGAATAATTTTTTTAAACTGTTTGAACATTTTTCTTGAAGAATTCCTGATAATGTAAACCCATCTATGAAACCGAACACACTAAACGTCTAACAGCATGTCCCAAAGTGTATACCACAACATTATACCAACACTTACATTTTTATTAATTATAGAAGGGCTCTAAATTTGTCCCTGAAATGAGTTAGTTCCTGTTATCACTTATGTTATAAACAGTTTTGCCCTCATGTCTCTTTTTTCTCTCCCTTGAAATTAATAAGCTGAAAATGCAGCTTGTCATATTAAGAAATCACAATGTACTCTGTTCATAAGACTTTATGTTGCACAGGGCTGATACTGGAGACTCCCTCCATAAATGTTAAGTAATTGTCTCTTTGCAGAAGTCTTTACCATATCAATTACTAAACCTTTTTCTTTGTTTAATAAAAACAAGTTTTATCCATTTATCCATTAGTTTTAGATTAAGTGATGCATCCACCTATAATTCTGTATTAGGAAGAGCACATTAATATAAACCTATTACATAAAGGTTAATTAATTTATAAAATTAATCAGGATCTTCAGACAAATCAGACTCAAGAACTGCACAGTGCTGTTACGTTTCTTTTTCCTTCTTCATTTTGCCCCATGGTACACAAACTTTACTTTTGACTGATTGATTTCTGTTCCTTCATTTTGGTCATTGTTCCTTGGTTACATATAACTATACTGTAATTTATGATGATGATGATGATGATGATGATGATAATAATAATAATAATTATTATTATTAATGCCTATATAAATATATTAAAAATGGACCATATGCAAATAACACACATACCCTAAAGTAGTGGAACTGGAATGGCTTGGTTTGGCGGTTGTAGAAGTGATAGGCCACGAATGCTGCAGCGATAATAAGAATTATTAGCAATATGACCCCAATCCCCAATCCTGCTGTGTGTGTCTGTGGAAGGGAAGGGGGTGAAGGTGGTGGAGCTTTAAGTGGTCCCTGAAGCACGTGGATAATCCCATTGGATGCAAGAATGTCAGATTCAATGATGTAACAGTCATTGACATATCCAGATGAAGCCTGAAAAGAGAAAGGGTTTTTTGTGATAATTATCAAGTCATATCCAATAAGCAATTTTGAAGGAATGTTAATTTAAGTTTATTCTTTAATGAATCTAGTAAAATGCTATTTAGGTTAGGTCCACTTTTACCTCTGTTTGGGGTTTTTCGAGACTAGGAACCCGTTTCACATGCAGGGTGTTTCCAAGATATGATTTAACATGACTGATTTTAATGAGATCCTGCAGCACTAGAGCTCTCCCAACCAGCAGATGGTGCTCTAAATCTCTGTAGGATAGTGTCTTATTAAGAGAGAAAGTGCAAAGAGTATGTTAATTTTTCTATTATAAAGAAATTATATGTCTGTAGAATAGTAAGACAGACTAATTACCTGGTTCTCATAAAGGCCATTGTTATCAGGCACAAATAGAGTGGACTGTGTAGTTATATTGCTGAGGCGCTTAATAAACTCCTGCCCTTTTGCCGCAGCTCTGGAATAATTCAAGATTTGCTGGAGAAGAAACAAATTTGTGAAATACAAACCACAGATTTCATGTTTACCTCCTATTAGAAACATTCTGAGCGCACTGACTGGCAATTTAGTGAATTTATTTTTCTTTTATGGTATGAACACATATGTGGTATTTTTTTTATCATTCCCACTGGTTCAATTATGAATTATATGAAGAAAATGGAGTAAATGTTCTTTTAAGAACAAGTTTCAGTGTTACTCCATGTTTTTAAGTTCCATGACTTTTATTTCAACAGAACCTGCCTGGGATAGTTGTTGCATAACCTGGTGCGTGTACCTATTGAACAAATGCTAAACTTTGTGTTTAGTATTCCAGTCAGCAGTAGACCCTTGAGCCTTTATTGGGAGTTGAGTACATGTGCATATCTTTGGAGAGCTATTGTACTCACTGAAAGAAAGTTGGAAAAGTTGGGCTTGATGGTGAGAACCTGCAGGATGTTGCCAATGCAAGAATATCCATCACCAATGTAGCCGATCTTACACTCACACTTTATGTCTAAAACAACACATAAAACACATGCAGTTAGGTGCAAAAGGGGACATAATATTAACTACAAGCCTTACCCCCAAGGTCTAACTTCAGAAACCCTATGACCAAACTAATTCCAGAAAAGCTGGTGACCAAAGCCTAAACTCAAAAGCCCCATCCCCAAGTAAGTTTACAGAAGGTTTATTTATTTGGAAGCCCAAAATTCAAGGCTTACTGTAGGAAGTCTATACTCAGAAGTCTAATGCCCAAGGCCTAATCCCAGAAGCCCCATCCCTAAGACCTAATACCTGATGACCCTGTGCCCTATGGGTCTTTGATGCCTCATACCCAAAGGATAGTCCTGAAAGCCCCATGCCCAAGGCATAATCCTGGGAAACCATAACACGACCTAACATGGCCTAATCCTAGTCTTTAGTGTAGAGTTACATAGCAAGCGTAGGTCTGAGATGTGTCCCCATCTCTGAAATTGATTAATTAAATTTATGCAATACAAAAGCACTCTATGCTTTGCTATCTTAAAGATATGTATTGAATTTAGTGTATAATAAACAATTTCTATGCCTGTTAAAGCCTCATGAACATACCTTTCACCCGGTAACAGAATGTGTCCCAGTTCTTACTTAGGTCTGTCTGAGTACCATAGTCCACTATGCCCACATGACCAAATCCACATTTAGGATTGGAGTAGCTCATGGGATAAGCTACCCGGTTCTGTGCGAGCCACCCGGCTGAACACATGGTATATCCAGCCTGCAGAACGTACAAAGAGGATCTCACATCTCAATGCGTAGTAAACTTTGTCATAACATGAATGTGTTTTCATGCATTTCTACAAATAGTACCTGCTGTGCATATGCAAGCTGAGTATAAGTAGCGATGATGCCTCCAGCCTGCTTACAGGCCTCTTGAGCCTCTGTGAAATTCAGCTTATATGTCCCCAGAGGAGAACGGTAGTGGAAGACACCAAGAGTTTTATCTGAAATAAAAGAGCACAAGACTAGCCTTTAGAAATATTCATCTGAGTATAAAAATGTTTGACAGTGTGGTGGAGAATAGTTGATTTTTATCAACTAGGACCAACCTGGCCATTATGCTGAGAAGCAGTATAAAGTTATATAGATAAATAGTGAAATCACTCACCCTCGTAGTGCAGGTCAGTGCACTGTGCATCTAAATGACATTGGCCATTATCCACCATACATCGGTTCACTGGAAGCACCTTCAGTTCACATGTCAAACCATCTCCAACGTAATTAGTTTTACACTCACACTTTCTTTTAGCCTGTAGTTAAAAAAAATCCATGGGTAAAGCTGAATTTTTTACATCCAGGAGAAAACAGTATTGGTCAGACTCTCACTCTTCTATATACACTCACTCGTGTATGTAAACAGCACATTACAAGCCTAAAATAAGAGAAAGGTCTGCTCACAGGTCCAGTCATTGTGCAGAGGGCATGCTCACTGCAGCCTCCGTTGTCTTCTTCGACACATGGGTCCACTGATGAACAGACATATCCATCTCCTGAAAAGCTTTTCAGACATGTACAGTTCACTTTCTCTCCTGTCTGGCTGCATTTGGCATTTTTTGAGCAGCCACCATTCCAGAATTGGCACATATCCATTACTAGAGTTGAACGGACACAGGTAGAAATGTAGGATGTGTTGATTAACGGTAATATTTGGATCAAAGATCAAGCTTTGATCTTTGTTTCTTAATTTGTAGTTTTTTTTGTTTTTCTTTACAAGAGCAAGAAGGAGAACCAGACCAAAACAAAGTTTTTACCTGTACACGTGATTCCATCTCCCTCGTAGAATGGCTTACACACACATGTGCTATTCTCAGTACACACTGCTTTCTTGTGGCATGCAGGTAAACACAGAGGACCATCAGCTACAGCATTAGAAATAAAAGAAGCGCTTGATTATCAGTGTGGAAGTGTTTACATCCCATAGTGTATTTATATATATAATAATATACAATAATATATATACAATAATATATATACAATAGTTACATGCCTAATTTATGTTCACATCGTAGACCAGTCCAGCCCTCGTCACAGAAACAGGAGCCTGTTCCTTCTCGACCCTCATTACATGTTCCATGCTCTGTGCAGTTACAGGCTGTGGATGTAAAAATAAATTGCACAACTGTATTACTTCTCATTCCCTGTCAAAATGATTCTACTTTTAAATGAATCCTCTTGAACATCTTTAAATGTGAAGTGAAAAAGTTTGCAGCCCCCATGGAATTAATAATGCAAAAAAATGTAACTCAAAGTTATTAAAAAATAATAATTTGACAATTTTTACTTTGAAGAACGATCTGTGAAACCAAACACATTTGAAGATTCATCTTTGGAACATCATGGCAAACACTGGTTTGATTTTATTTAAAAAATGATTTGTTCCTTCATTTATCTTCACTAAGCACTTTTTTCCTGGCTCCAAAATGATTTTTTGTTCAGTTTGTCGTTAGTATACAAACTTTTGCGCTCAGCTGTATGATTTACAAATGCCGAGTGTTTGGAAATGTTAGAATAAACACACCTTTGCAGTCAGGTCCAAAGTGGCCCTCAATGCACAGTTCACAGGCCACACCATGAAACCCTGTATCACACGTGCAGGTGCCGTTTCCTAAATGATCGTCATCACACTGCCCATGGTTACTGCATGGAGATTTAGGCCCTCCAGGACAGGCTGGAGAAAAGGGTTTAATAATTTTAAATCACAAAATTGATTACTGTTGAATATGTTATAATGTGAAATGGCTTATAATAGCCTTTTTAATTTTTGTACAGCTTACCAAGACAGTCCTTGCCATAGTAGCCTGGGCAACACGTGGGTTTCCATATGACTATGGAGCATACAGACTGGCATCCAGAGTTCACAGACAAGAAGCGTTTTGGAAGGTCACAATTCTGTATAGTCTGTATTGAAATCAGATTTTCATAATTGGCCAGTAAACTGATGCTAATCCAAGTGACTGGCAAATCAGCACTAGAACTAGTCAAAAGGATAGATACACTTTTTAATAAATTAAAAAGTAAATTAAATAAACAAAAAATACGAACGTACATTTCATTCCCTAATAAGCAAGCCAGAGCTCAAGGTAAAACTCCCTTAGAAAACATGAAGAAGAAAACTTGACTTAAAAGGAACCCATCCTCTTCACTGGATAGTGAGATTATAAAACTTTACAGTATACAGTTGTAGAAGAGTAAAGGCTAACAATATTTGAGTTTATAGGATGAGTATGAGCAGAGTGTGAGAGTCCTGGGGTTAGTCTTTATGATTACATAAATGATTGCAATGGTTCTCAATATTCTGGATATTGCACAGGTAGCTCCTGTATTTTTGCTGCATACTAAGATGATGTCAAGATGCTAAAGTCTACCATAAATTCACCATCCACCCTGTGTCATTCGTACAGTACACCTGGCAGGAAGTATCTGCACTTGTTATATTTCCACTCATTTAGATGTTCATATATCTCTAAAAATCCTGTAGACTCCAATATGGATATATTGGTAGAAGCATTAATGAAGTCTTACTAATCTAACTACTCCTATGCAGAGAAGGAAATAGTGTAATTATCGTACCTTTGGTTTGGTTACGGCAGGGCAATCAGATATTGTGAAAGAACAATGTCTGCAGGGCATCTGTCAACAACAGAAAAAATGCAGAAAGAATTCAATTGTTGAACAATGGAAAATAATTGTTATTCATAGCTTAGCAAGGCATAACCAGTAATTGTACTCTGAAATTCAGATGTATTCAAACGTTTCCCCATTAGGCTCATGTTTTAGTTTTTGAGGCGTACAACATGTTCACACATCAGGCAAAAGTGGCCCAAATCTGATTTACTGACCAAATCCCAATATTTTGTTAGGATCTTCACTCTGTTCTCAATGTGGCTTATATCTGACTTTAGCCTGAACATATCACGCTCCGAAAACTGGCCCACATAAATGTAAAGAAATGTTCCATGTGATGTGTTCAAGCTCGGTGTAAAAAGGGCATGTTATTCGGTCACAGCTACTGCTTTTTGGTTTGTTAAAATTTTGCTTTTAAACTTTTTAACTTTCTCTTGGCATTACTCTTCTATCACTGCATCCGGCCACTTCATTTGACATCTCTTCAAACACAGAGTGATTGTGATATGTGCCTTAATTTTGCTTGTACAGCAACATCACCCCAAATATTTATGAGGTCTGAAATAAAAACAGTAAGGTCTCCTCACTGTTATCCTCCATCATTCCTTCCCAGTAGCATGAAAGTATGACGAATGTCGAGTGGACTGACGTAAAAGTCGTGTGAATTGACTGTTCAGACTGAGGTCGCATTCCAAAAAATTAGACCTGCATCTGATTTAAGACCACATATGAAAGTGACCCAAATCAGAATGGAAAACATCAGATTCCATATGATTTGTGCTGCTCATACTGTTATGGGGAAAAAAACAGATTTGAGCCACTTTTGCCTGGAGTCTGAATATAGCCACAGTGTCATATTTCAACTTATTTTAAGTAAGATTTTCTCCTTTTTCTCTTCTTTGAAAGTGTTCAGTAGCATCACTAATAAGCGTAGCTACCTGAGGTTTACTGTATATATGTGTAATGATAGCAAAGGGAGGGCACCAATCCTTTCATGTGAGAAATTCAAGACCATAAGTACTATGTGAGATAGGGAAAGGGGGCGGAGTTTCCAGAGGGCCAGGCAAAAAAACTCCTGCACAACTGTCAATCATTCCAAATACATATATTGATTGGCTCATCTGCTGATATTATTGGGGGGAAAGAAGAAGACTGTAGCTATGTAGCTATAATTTTGCATTCCAGCCTATGCCAATATTAAAATGTGGCTGTAAATACTCACCCCTCACCCATGCTTACCACTGCATTTCCCCACAGTTTGAATGCCTTTGCTGTAATGTATTTATTTTGCACACTCTGCAATGCTGAACTGAACTGCATGTCAGTACCATGCCAAAATTTAGTACCATAAGACACTTACAGTGATGTCTACAATGTCCTTCTTGTCACAGCGTCCTCCCAGGCTGGGTGGAGTTAGCAAACAATCAATACCATAAACAAGGCCATCTTTGAAATTCAGATTCTGCTTTACAATCCGACAATTTTTATCGTTGATATACAGCGCCCCCTAGAAGAATGGGCAAAAATAACAACATTATCCAGAGTCCAAACATGAAGAAATCTTAAATGTGACATTTAAAGTAGCACAACATGACTTTTAAAAAGTAATCTTTACACTTTCTCCTCTAGCAACTGCTTTCTGGCATATTTCCAGAATATTCTTTATTTTTATAAATAATTGTTGGAAACCCACTTGTATAATGTATTAAAGGAAAATAATCAATGATGTGAAAAAACAGCATGTCCTGATTTGTTTTATTCCTCTTCAACTACCAACTGAACCAATTCTAACAATTCTTTATTTACTAAAATGGACATGTTGTGTTTTCTATCTGTTTATAGTTACATTTAAAGTTGTGGAATATCCTAACAGCTCTTAACAATCGTTTCACACAACTCTCTTTCTTCTATTTCTTAAATGGGAGTCACTGATTCTGGAGAAAGATTGTTAATATTTCAACTCACTAGCCAAACAAATACACCCCTCCCTTCAGTGCTCCTTTAGAAACTCCGCCCTCCAAATTCAAGGATGCGCATTGCAAAGGGAACTACACTAACAACGACACCCCCTTCTCTCCAGTTCCCTTCCATCTGTCCTGTGATTGGCTGTAATACACCCATTGTTACTGATGGCTGGAACAGTGCTGTGTCACTCAGTCTGTGTCACTTTCTTTGTTTCTCCATTTATAGAGCGAGGGCTGTGTCCAAGCACCAGATTTTTTTTTCTAAGTGTCTCCTCACAGAAAACTTTACCATATAAAAAATTACACAGTGTTCATAATCTGTTTATGCGGATTGTCTGCCATACGAGACCCTGTATAAGTTGCTATGTGTTGTTGTAAGTTAGCTTTGCTTTCTTACTATGTGGTCTTCTCCAACGCAGCTCACAGAAACATCTGAGCCTTGAAGAGTCTTGAGGGAATCAAAATGCATCACCTCTGCAGGTTGTACCTGATCCAGACACGTACAAAATTATTTTCTTTCTACCAAACACTCTTCATGTTTCTTTTTTTTTTTTTTGAACAGTTGGAAATGACTGTTCTTCAGCCATTTTGTGCACTGCTGCAATGCAATCTAATCAGTGAATTATCTGAGATTTGGGCAGCACAGAAATCATCCTGTCTCACCTTTTTGTCTCGGAGGATGTGGTACTGGAGATACTCCACCAGTTGAGCTCGGTTGTGCAGGCCATACAGAAAGTCCTTTTGTGCTTGAGGTAAAGCCGCCATGGTGGAGTCTGTCGGCAGGAACAGAGTGACCGGCTGGTGGATAAGCTCCTCTATTTGTTTCATCACTTCTGTATCCTACAACAAGCCAAGTCACGAACATTTTTACTGAAACACTTTTTATTTAAATCATTTTACTTAAATGACAAATACATGTAAGAAATGATAGTAGCTGTAAATGTAATGAGATAAATGACAAAAGATTTTTTTACACACTTCCAGCAGTTTGTAGAAAGTCCTGAACCCATGTTGATCTGCTATGTCTTTGAGAGCAGACTGGCAGGAAAGGAAGATGACAAAGTTACAGTTATTTACTGGTAAATTAATATACTGTATATATACCTTTTGGTACTGATAGGTGATTAAATTTATAAAGTATTGCTAACAACTATATTTTGGGATTTAAATGACCTTTATTCATCAAAGTTGGATAGAATCAAGCACAGACTTGAGCACAAGGCATGACATATGAATGAATTTGCATCTGATTCATGATACAGTCCTACAACACCAAAAGTTGTTGTGCAACCCGAATCCCAGAAAAGTTGGGACGTTCTTTAAATTTGAATAAAATGAAAACTAAAAGACTTTCAAATCACATGAGCCAATATTT
>JAQQZR010000004.1:5437139-5456631 GCA_030068235.1 Notoglanidium macrostoma | reverse complement strand
ATAAAATATTGGCTCATGTGATTTGAAAGTCTTTTAGTTTTCATTTTATTCAACTTTAAAGAACGTCCCAACTTTTATGGAATTCGGATTGTAAACACTAAACTCAGTTTCCCAAAATGCACAGTATCCAAACATGGCCATCACAGTCAATGAATCCTGACTGCTCTCACATTCAAGTTCACCGGACTTTTAAATCACACACACCTGCTCCATATCAAACAGACTCTGAATATTCACTCGATGCTCAGTGTCCTTAGTGCCTGACTTACCAAGTCTGTGTTGTTGATATCCTGATTTGAATATTGCTATGTTCCTTGCATTTGAGTTCTGGGTCATGTTTCACACTGTTGTTTGAGGATCACCTGGGCTTGTCTGTCTGTTGGATGTTGCTCATGGATTATTATTTTGGATTGCTTGCCTGAACTGATTAATGAACTGCTTAGTGACACATGCCTAAATTTAGTCATATATTCATTTAATTTACATGAACCACTACCTAATGCAGGCATGACTTTCAGGAGTGAGCTAAAAAAAAAAAAGTTAAATGTAAGAAATTACAGTTACCTAAGACCAAAGAAAGCAAGTAAATCAAGCAGAATAAATTCCTATCAGTTGAGCAGAGTAATAAATTAAAGTAATTGTTGGAAGCCTTAACAAATTGAAATAACAAAATCCACAGTTTTAACTTTTGCAATTACTTCTTTTTTAAATGAATTCATATTAGTGAAATTAATCATATATGTTTCACAGTAAAACACGAACGCTTACATATGTTTTGTCCGTCTTGTCCGTCTTCTGATAACTGGGCGGAATCAGAACTGTGTCAATTTCGTAGAAAATCCCGTTGCTACTTTCTTCATCACTGTACACCACTTTGGCATTATTATTGATTTGTATTGTACCCTGAAGACAAAGATATTGTTTAGATCTCATGTTTTGACTCATATGAGCCTTCATGCTGTGGACAGACTGGTTACCTCTGAATACGAAACAGTGATGATTTCACCACTGAGCGTGGTGAGGTTGCGAGGTTCCTGAAGCTCTTCTGGGAGGAGGATCCGGCATGGCACTATGTGGTACAGCAGGATCGCAGCATTTCTCTCTTTATTTACCTTCTTTTGATTCTACAAAAGGACAGAAAGAGAAGGCTGCAACGCATGATGGTCTAAGTGGATCGATGTAGGATACAGATTCTGTACACTATATTTTGGTGTACAAAATACTAGATTTTGTAGTGAACTATATAGTGAATGAAATTAACTAATAAGAATTTGAACAGCACTAAAAAATGCATGATTCACCATATAACGGACTATATAGTGGGTGAGTGGATTTTCCATACACAGCATAAGTCATAATTGAAATACTAAGCTTTATTTATTAAATAATGAGAGATTAATTCATAGTTTCAAGATACCAAGTCATAATTATGAGAAATTATACCTTACTTATAAGATACTAAGTCATAATTTCAAGATATTCAGCCATAATTAAAAGTCATAATTTTGCGCTACTGTCTTACATTAGACCCCTACCACAGTATCTCAAAATTCTGTGTCAGTGCTTGTTATCTTATGACTTTTTATCTAATAATTACAATATGACTTTAAAGTACATTAAAATTATAACTTCAAAATGATGGTTTATAATAGGCTTCCATTAATAATGAAGATTCCAATTAATATGGAAAACCTTAATCAAATAATTGCACTTACCTCCGTTTTGTGAAATGCATTATTATTAGGCGCAAACACAGTATATGGACCTCGGCTTTGAAGATAATTGATGTCAGCTCTCTGGAAATAAAAAAACCCCCACAGAAATGTGTTGTATGTTCCATGGCAGCTCATTAACAATCATGAATCTATGTTAGACCTGTGTCAAGTATAATTATAAAAATTATCATTATCATTATTTTATGATTGTTTATTAATGAGTCAGTACAAAAACATTTTATATGTCCAAAGATTATATTCCCAACAAAAAATTTAATGCTACAGGGTGTTTTATCAACAAAGAAAGCAGCATATTACATGACAGACCACCTTTTAGACAAAAAACATAATAAGGCTGCTGGGTTTTGCATGCACACAACTCTCCAAGATGCTCAGTAAAACTTTCCAGCTAATTTTCTTTATAAAACTATAGAAACTCTACTTGAGACTACTTTTTTAGGGTCACATTCAATATTAACTTTGTTTAGTTTGTAAATATAAGCAGACTTACATGCATACTGTAGTAGAAGTCAGTCAAACCTCTCTTTCGAAGCTCCTGAAGTCAAAATGTGACAGATTTAACAAAATGTATGACATCCCACAGTGGTAACTTTATCAGACACATCTACCATGTACATTTCCTTGGCCATTTTACTGGATCTACCTACAATATACATACATCAAGTAGACATGTCATAATAATTTATTGGTATATCTTTTGGATATCGGTTGCTGATTTTGGTCAGCCTTTTCTTCTCTTTCCATCAGTATGGATATTCCAACAGATATTAAATGTGATACTGTAAGTACCTGTGTACCTATAATGATAAAATGGCCAATAATGGCAATTAAAAAATAGGTGAACATAAGAAAGTGGCCTGTAAGTGTATTGAATAGTATGAGAGAAATTAGAATGCTCTGGTGTGCTAACATAAATGAGTTTGTCTTTGCAGTTTATCCCATCTCCAATTTGATCTCTTGAGCACGTGCAGTTCCTCTCTCCTGGGCCTGTCATCTTACACACAGCATATGGGTGGCATCCTCCATTTTTCTGAGAGGTATCAGATGAACACAGTTAAATATATATATATACGTATATATATCAGCTTTAATAATAAGCTTTCCTTTCTCAGTTTCTTAAACTGTACTCAAATCCAGTGTTTACTAGATGTGATGACACATAATATAGCGTTATACATACTTACTACATGTTCTATGAAGCAAGCTTTTTAAATGGCTTTCAAATGTGAATGAAATCTCATTTACAAAATACTGTGTTGCAATAATCGCAATTTTAAAATGATAACGATATTATACCTAAACCTGTGTAACAATGCATAACATGACACTACATACATCGTGTCAACACGATCATTATAAATAAATTATAATGCATTATAGCATGGCTAATGGCAGGCATTAATTATAAAGTGTTATGAATGGTATATAAGAATTTACTGAAGACAAATGAAGAAATATGTTATAAATCTGCCTACAATGTATTATAATGCATTACTATAGCTTTATGAATATAGTAATGAATAGATTATAATGCATCAGAACATGTTATTATGGAGTTATATCCTCATGATTTTGTAATCTATGCTTGTAACTATAATTATTCATTAGCATTAATACAGATCCAATATGCAGTGCCATTACAAAGTATTATGTAGGGTAAGTTACTGATGATGATTGGGTGCAAGATATAAAAAGTTATAAATTAATTTGTAATGCATTATAAAATCCAAAGATTTTGCAATGTGAGTGTTTCAGTATCTTGTGCTCAGTTGTGACACTACATGCATTGCATTATGCAGCATTATGAAGTCTATATAAAGCATGTTTGAAGATACAGACACAAGATACATCACATAAAGAATAATACACTTGGGGTTCAAACTTATAGTTACTTGTGCTGGAAGATAATAAATTAGAAATGAAGCTTGCCAAGTAACACATAGGTACATGACTATTGGGTTCATAAGAATATATTCCTGACTGTAGAATTCATACAAAGCATTTAAACAAATCTGATATAAAAAGTAAATAATCCACAATGGATAGTGTATGTGACAACTGTACCTAGAGTTTGCTCTTTACCTTTCTACACAAATTGATAGGAGGACATGTCTTTCCATTTCCAGAGTACCCTGGCAGGCACACGCATGCTGACTGATAGTGCAAAACACACACACACACACACACACACACACACACAAACACTCAGCGGTTTACAAAATCTAAGGTTACTAAGTAATGAACTTTCCTAATAAATCACTGAAGGATGTGGTTGGGCTTTCTAAAAGCAGAAATCAAAGAGAATATCATTTTCACTGTTTGTGAAACCCATTGTTATGATATGAATTAAAAAAAAAATTGAAAATAAATAAGTGAATAAATATGTAAGAGAAAGACACTTGCAGTATTTTAGAATCAGTATACTATGGATTTAACAACATCCAGTATTATGTTCACAGATTTCTATTAGTGCCTTTCTTTTCGTTCTATTTTGTATCGATGTTAGAGTGTATGTTATGAAAGTTCTTTAATATGATCAAATCATACATCTACTGCATTGTCACATAAACCTACAATCATATGGACACAAATCAGCTTACAGTATACAGCTGAGAGGAAAAAGAAGATACTGACATTTATACTAAAAAAGACATTTAGTATGTAAGTAAATACATTTTATAATGTATGTTTATATATGAAATAGATATTTTATTATATTTTTATTTTTGCTCTTTACCTTGTTTGGTCCTGTGTGTACACACTCTGAATTATTACCACAGCCTCCACCACCATCCAGACATGGATTAATTGCTGGAGAAATTCATATTATTATATCACGTTTGCCACAAAAAACATAACAAAAATTATATCCTAAAAAAAAACATACTCTAGACAAAAGATGGCAAACTTACACACACACACTTGTCCATCCCCTGCATAGCTTAGATAACACACACACTGCCTGCGTCCCGGGAGAGTCCTCTTACATAAAGCATTGGGAGAGCAGCCTCCATTATTCTTTGCACAAGCATCCACCACTTGGGACATACAAACACAGGTCAATCTTAAAAGAGTATTCTGAAATGTGAAATGCATGTGAGAAAATTGGGAGCAACATGTACCTGTGCAGTGTGTACCGTTCCCCTCATAACCAGCTGCACAGCTGCAGTAAAATGTATTATCTGGTATTTTAAGCAAGCAACTGGAAAAAACATACACACACACACACACACACACACACACACACACACACACACACACACACACACACAAGGTTGTTGTAGAAGAAGCAGTAAAAGCGCAAGGTAAAAGCAAACATGACAGTTTGTGATGTTATAGGATAGACTACATTGATCTGCTTCCTGTGACATCAACGCCACCATATTTATGACTGAAGTCCAGTAACTGGAGTTATTGACTTTAATCAATAACCTCTGAGTTTTCTAAATAATGCTGGCCAGTGCTTCTCAAAGTGGGGTCTGGGGACCCTCAGGGGTCCGTGACCTTTTTTTAAATTTATTTATTTTATAATTTTGTTGTAGTGTTGGAAATCACAATGTCACATTGTCAAATGTATTATATATAGGGGTCTAAACACCTAAATCAACTCAGACCTAATGTGTTCTATCATTGGACATTTCAGGAATAGAAATTTCTATGGCTCCAAATATCATTTAAAAATATTTAATCATTTTCATAAAATGAATCTATACTATACTATCTATACTTAGAACACACATGACACTAAGCCATGAGGTGGATGGATCACACTGAGCCTGTGCCTCAGACAACTGAAGCTGTTAGAATGCTGGATCTAAAGGGGCTTTGGTGCATTGCATTGCTGCCACATGACTGGCTGATTGGATAACTGCATTAAAGAGCAGGTGTACAAGTGTTCCTCAATTGACAGCGATGTATTGAGACTGCACTCACTTTGCACTTGTGTGGCACTTCCCTTTGCACATGTCTGAAGTAATGGCTGAAACACAACAACAAGCCATGTATTTACTCTCTACAAAAAGTAAATAAATGAAAAGTGTGTGTGTGTGTGTGTGTTTTTTTACCTATGGAGCAGTAGATTCCTCTCCATCCCACATCACACTGACAGCTGCCGTCTCCCTCCAAACCATCATTACAGCGACCATTTACACACTTACAGTCTATTGGATGTGAACAGACAGACAGGGAGTTAAACACAGATAGAGAGAAAAGAATGATCTTGAAATAAGCATAATAATGCAATGAAAACATAGGTAGGGTCCATGGATACCTTGATCACAGTGGATGCCATATTTGCCAGTTTGGCAGTTCTCGCAGGCTGTGCCATTAAAGCCAGGGTTGCACTGACACACACCAGTGCCATTGATACCATCCATACACACACCATTACCAAAACATGACTGGCCTTCAGGTCCTGGACAAGCCTCACAGTCAGTGCCATAAAATCCATTGCAGCACCTCCTTTTCTAGAGAGAGACAGAGGATATAGAAAAATGCCTTGAAATAAGTCTTCATAATAAATCTATAATACATCATACTCTAAACATCACGTGTATATTTGACAGAAGGCAATTGTTCAAAGAACAAAACAAATGAAATGATTAAAAAGTGTAAATATAGAAAAAGCAAAACGTTATAAATTGGTGTTATATTTAAGCCACATGCCATGATGTCATCATGAAAGAGGGGTGTGGCTTATTTGAATGACAAGCTGGCTCATCTATTATGCACAAATTTAGTGAATGTATTTGAACCTATCTGAGCTATGGAAACACTTTGTATTTATATTAATATTAAATAATTATTTATATTTTCTTTAAGAATGATATATATTTGGATTTTATTTTTACTGTAGGTTTTATTTTGGTTTCCTAAATGTTACATTGTTCATATTTTCTGTATTATGTTGGAAGAAATTAAATTTTACCTTAATTGAAGCACAATGTCAAGCAACATATCATATGTAAATCCTTCTAGGAATGGAATGAATGTAATTTTTATTCATTGAGCAGCCTAGGCTTTTTACTTATGCTGTGTATACAAATACAAAGAATGTGTTGTATATGAGATGCGTGGAGATTCATTTCTGCAGTTTCTCACTATGGTTGAGAAAGTATAAGTCTGTATTGGGCTTTCAGATAATGACACATACCATAAGCCTGGTAGTTCTGGTAAGCCAGAGAAGCTGTCTTTCTACATATTGTCTCGTACAGAAAGATATTTTGATTGACATAGAAGCTAGCAGCATGAGTTTGAATCCCCACAATGCCAGACCCATCCAAAGCTGGGAGCCAATACAGCAAAATTGCTGTGCTCTCTGGGTGGGATGGCATACTCTGTCCCCCCTGTCAATCACAGTGACTAGCCAATCAAGGGGATCTGTGAGTTCATGTATGTAGAAGAGGGTAGATAGCCCTTTCTGTCTGTGGTTTGAAAAGATTGTCTATATACACGTTTGAAGAAGCATGTGACAGCCGTTATCCTCCTGGTTTGTAGCTTTTGTGTGATAGGCTTGGCTGGTGGGAGGGAATTCACAGCTGACCACATTGGGGAAAAAATGGAGGGGAAAAAAGCCTAGCTACTGGACAAGCTGCTGTCAAGGTTTGCCACAAGGGAAGATACACAATAAGCTTGACAAAGCAGATTAGAATTCAATTTTCATCTGTTGAGTTCTCCAGCTATTCCAGTTCTCAAAAAGATGAAGGATGTGTGAAAACAGGTATGAAAGCCATTGGAGTTACTCTTTAAACAACTTAAGGGGACACAATAGAAACCCATACGTACAATGGTGCGTTTTTCACAGGAGGCCGCACAGCCGATGAACCTCCCATATTTCTTCACACTGAACAAACATCTCTTTGGGGACTTTGAATAAAAGACACAGAATGAGAGTACACTGACACAATAATACTAATTATTTCATTTCAACAATACAACATATAATACTTATGGTTCAGGAGAACTGTTTGATTGCCATTTACCAATTTCTGTTGCTTTGTTCCAGCTGGACAGCGTCTCTGGGGTGGACGGAAGCAGTCCATACACTTTCCCTACACACAGTATCATCGGACACACACTATATCAATTTTATTTGTATAGTGCTTTTAACAATATTGTCAGAAATCAGTTTTAGTGACACAAAGGAAAACCTATCCTTTTCTTGGTGGGTTCACTGTATAGCTGTACAGGTGCAGGAGAGTAAAGACAAACTGTAGTATAAATGTATTGAAAGGATAATCATTATGAGCAGACTGTGAATAAAAAAGTCCTGGAAGGAACACGGGACAGTCTTTATGATTACAGCAGCAAATCTTGGATACAAATCTAGTATCTAGACAAGATTACACACTGGAACCTTTATTTGGCATAAATGGCCAAATTGTGATACAGGTTCATGACAGAACTGTTTGGAATTGTGTGTAAGTACAAGATAACTGAAGTAGAGAGGTTTGAAGAGAAGTTAGGTCATACCCAAAGACGTCTGCTGGAGGCTGTGTCACAGCGGTTTTTAGGAATCTTCAGGACAGCAGACAATCCGTGGATCACTCCATTATCAGTCTCAATATCTGTAGCATTCATCTGGGCCTTATTTACAAACCACTAGATACAAGAGCGAGATGGGGTTGAAGAGAGAGAGAGAGAAAGTAGGTTTTTTTTTTTTTTTGGAGGAACTGAAATATATTATATTACAGTCACACAGGTGAATAACTATATAATTCTGGATTATACACTGACTATATTTTTGGACACCCAGCTTTTGAAAACAGCTCCGGTACATTTTTGCAAATGTTTTAGCATCTTTGTCCATTTCTAGCTTTAATTCTAACCAGATTTATTTTGAAGAACTACATTTATCAAAAAAAAAAAAACACAATAAACTGCAGTAACTATTAACACTATTAATAAACTTCCATTAACTGCAGTAACTATTAACATTTTCACACTCCCTGTACGAACAGCTCTTCAGAAATGTTTTATGGAGTTGAATGGACATCTCAAACCTTTCAGTCCAACCTTTTTTATCATTTTTGATTTTACCATAAGCACTTAAATTTCATCTGAATTGCTATGTTTAGTTTGAAATCTCATTCAAAATGTTGCATTTTTATTTGTTTATGTATTCGAATGACAAAAGGTGATTTAAAATGCAACATTTTACAATTTAATTTGTGATCTTTATCTTGAGAAGGTTAGCACACCATAGACAGCCTCTTTTTAAGTAGTTATAATAGAACTATGGGAAATATGGCTATACTCCAAGGATAGGCTAGCTCATCACTGAGGCTAACATCCATGTAAGCGTGCATATCTTTTATTATAAGCAACGCAAAAGCACTGCAAATGAGACGAATCTCTTGGGAACATTAACATTTCACTCAGATGTGTTGGTTAAATAAAGAAAAAATTATTAAAAATATAATGTATATTACAAATACTATCTGGCTCAACCTCAACTTTAATCAGATCTCAGTTTTTCAGGTTGATTATAGAGGGAAGGAGTGTTTGACCTACGTTATTGTCGTTGTGGAATATACCCAGTTGATAAGTGAATCCCAGCATAGTGTCCTTATACAGGCCGTCCTGCAAGTCAGCCTGCATCAGAGTCTCATCCAGGATAATGTGGTACTGCGTCACATTCACATCCTACACACAAGAAATCATACAGACAGACCTAAAAACATAGTATAGTGTGAAATGTGTTTAGTGCAAATATTTGCATCCTCTATGGCTTTTGAGTGAAAAAAGAGAAGAGCATCCCCTTACGTTATAAACCATCTACATATAAATACAGTACTGTGCAAAAGTCTTAGGCACGCTGTATTTTTTAAAATTCTGCATTATTTAGTTAGTGAAAAACATTTTAGATTTCCAAACATTACTTTTCCAAAAAAAAAAAAAATTGAATTTGAAAATTGTTTGTATGTCAGTAAAGAAAGCAGCAAATTAAGTAAGAGATCACGTTTTAGACAAAAAACATAATGAAGACTCCTGGGTTTTGCTGCATAAAAAAGAAACAATTGCAACAGTCAAAGTCTCCAGAATATATATAAAAATAAACAAATTTTAAAATGTGCGTGAGTGTGTGTTCACAGCTGGTACCAGTGAATCCTGGCCTGTACTCTTCAGGTATTCTCTGATGGCATTGTCTGTAGGTGCAAACACTGTGAAGCCAGAGGCCTCCTCTATCTCTGTACTCAGGTTGTATGTCTAAAATACAACAGAAATTAAAATCGTCACTTCGGTAATGTTACTAACACAAGAGACAACTGATGTCTGTTCCAGACATTCTCATTTCAAACCTACTTTAAGAGCATTCTTGAAGAGAGAGAACTCTGGTTTCTTGTCCAGCACTCCGAATAATCCAGTACTAAGTTTACGATCAGAGATTAGGACCTGGCAAAGACAGACAACAGCACATTAGTGGCCATTTCTAAATAAATACTTAGATTTCTTCGACAATCAAGAACACTTGCTTTATCAACCAGGTGAATGAGTCCATTCTTGGTGACTATGTCTCCTGATATTATAGTAGCTCTGGCAACCATTGTGGTCTAAATAAAAAATAAAAAAGGTACAGATTAGTGAAAACTTTACTGGCTTTTCTTGTTTTCTGTTCTTTTTCTAACGTGTATGGGACTCGTATGAAGCTTATAGAATTTACACAACCCTTTACCTCATTGGTCCAGTAAACAGGAAGTGTTCCTCTTAAATCAGAAACCAGTTGTGGAAACGGGGAGCTACGTAGGTCTGATAGTCTATAAAGCCCAGACACCACATGACCCCTAAACGCACAATCAGCATTTTAGTCACATGTCACCATCATTTTTTCATTACTCAAGTATATTCATGTGTCAGCAATGCAAACACAGGACTATTAAATTATACTGATATGTTATTTATGCTTTTTTTTTTTTTATCTGTTTTGGTTTTAATTTCACTTATTGACTTAATTTAATTAACTAGAGTTTGCAGTTTTCCTGTGAGTTTTTTTTCATGAAACTGATATCAAAACATATTTAAAATCTTTTCTGGCAAAAATACATATAGTAAAGCCTTTTCTGCCTATATGAGTATTATATGACAAACAATAACATTATTGGGCCCCATTCATCCAGCTTGATATGAGTAGATTTATTTACAAATCATTTCAAGTCTAAACTGTACAGTTCTTTTGGGAAATAATTTAAATAATTAAACTAAACTTCACACAGACAGCAACCTGTGTCAAGATCAAGTTGTGAGGCGGTAATAATCAGGTGTATTATTGACCCAAGTCATCACATTTAAATCACGTGCTATCCGGACTACACGGCGATATAGATCTTACATGACCAGACTTTGAACGTTGCTGCTGGACAGCCAGAAATCCTGATCGTCTTTGTTCATGTCGTTGATGGCTGGTAATGAGGGCACGAAAAGAGTAATGTTCTGCCTCTCTAACATCATCTGTGTGAGATCTGCTCTCTGCGGATCATTAAAGAACAAGGTGATACTTGGCTTTGACTTTCAAAGACAGCTGAAAACAAATCTTTGGGGTCCTTTTTTTTAGCACATGACCAAAGTTATAAACATGAAAAGTGCTAGACTTACAGTGACCAATGTATTGAATCCACTCAGGTCAAGATTGGTTTGCAGTTCCTACAAAAGCACAGTGATGTAATTGCAATCTGAGAAAGCCTTTTAGTTATATAAAACAAACGAATTGGCAAAGGAAAGTCAGAACAGAAATTGCATAAAGACTGCACTGAGGTAATTATTAAAAACAAAAGCGCCCTAAAGCTGTTGAGATGATTACAGAAGAGGAAGTAATCAGTTATAAAAGTGAAGAGAGGGCAAAAAAATGTCATTAGTTAATATTTAGCTCACACAAACAATGGACAAAGCAAACTTTGATACTGACATGTTGATGCTTTGTTTGTGTTTTTTTCACTATTGATATCGTAGCTTCCATTTTTCATCCATTTCTTTTACTTGCTTCTGTTATTAAAGGAACATCCATGAAATTTAACACTCAACACTTTAAGTCTTCTTCAATTTGTCCTGAGGCTGTACAGACTTCTGTACTCAGTGGTATGAAGTGTGCATGTAATTTAATCCGAAATTTGATTGAACATTTTTTTTGTATCCTACAGTCTTGAAATGTTGATCAAATAAATCGTGACTAGCTGTTGTACCTGTGCCAGAGATCCATAGCAAATTCTTCCATCTCCTATGTAGCCGGTTTGACACACACACTCAAATCTTCCAGGATACATCATCATACAACTGGCCTAAAGGAAAAAATTACTTTTAATTCATTCAATCAGTCATATTTGATAAGTCCTGGTAAGGATGGTGGGATATCCAGAGCCAATCCCAGGAATACACTCTGGATGGGATGTCAGTCCATCACAGGGCATTATGCATAAGCAAATAGAAACGCTCACACACTCAGTCACACCTAGAGGCAACTTAGACTCGTTAATTTACCCTTATGGGAGGAGGGAGGAAACATCCCAGTGTAGACACTGAGAGAATATGAAAGTTAAGAAAGGCAGCAATCTGAACTCAGAATCTAACCTGAGACCCTGGAGTTGTGAGATGGTAGTGCTAAAGTGTGTGTGTGTGTGTGTGTGTGTGGGAGTGAGTGTGGGTGTGTGTGTGGGTGAATGGGTGGGTATGTCGGTGTGTGTTTTGAGCTGCTCACCAGTTGATGGCATCCTCCCATCAGGGTTACACATTGGTTTTCAGGCTCACAATCTCTCCCAGTGCCACGGAAATTTCGCTTGCAAACACAGTCATTCTGGAAAAACACAAACAGCACAGCTGACTGACTGACTGACTGGATGGATACATGGATGGATACTTTATTAATCCCTTTGAGGGAAATTTAGGAATTTGATGTTTGCATGAATGATGAATGATTGATTGGATGGATAGATAGATGGATGGATGGATGCCAGAGATTTTACATGGACTGATTAATGGATGGATTGAAGGATGATAGAGATTTTAGATGGATGGATAGCTGGATGGGTGGATGGATGGGTCAATGAATAATTGATTGGATAGATGAATAGTTGATGAATGGGTGGATGGATTGATGGTGAATAGATGGATGGATGGAAGAGATTTTAGATGGATGGATGGATGGAATGATGGCTAGATTGAAGGACAAAAGAATATCTGATTGAATATATGGATGGATTGATTGCATGTATTTATGCATAGATGGACTGCTGAGTAGATAAATACATGTAGTTGATTGGATACATGGATGGATGGATGGATGGATGGATGGACAGAATGTATGTATAATATGAATAAATGGAACATTAGGGATGGATAGTGTAGAGAACAGTTCCTACCTGCCCAGGACCCACATAGACACAGGAGGCGTTAGGATGACACCCCCCTCTGGACGGCTCCAAACAGTTATTAACAGGCTGACATTCATCTCCATCCTCTTTCCACCCACTCAGACACTCACACTTGTGTCTGCCCCGTCCCAGCTGTACACATCTCGCCTGTGATAGATACCAGGACATGCATTTTAACCAATTACTGTGGAATGATTCAATTATTAAAAGTTTAAAACTGAATTAAATAAAACTCAAATAAAACAAAAATAATTAAATAAAACTTTGAATATTTTCATATTAGTCAAATATATTTATAAACAAAACAAACAAATAAATTTAACTGGTTGTCAAGAACAGGGAATGAGTATGATACTGTCCTGTGATACTGTACTGTGAATCAGTAAATTTATCATGTGTTGTGCCAATAGAAGAGAAATTAGGGTATTGTACGTTACATTTTAAAATTTTATTTTGGTGAACCATAAAATAATATTCTAATCTCAATTCTAAGGGCACATCAATTCATAACACACATACACACACACACACACACAGACACACACACACACACACACACACATTCTTGACCTACATTGTCACTGCAGCCCCCATTCGGACTCCATGTACATGGGTCTTCATGCACGCACTGGAATCCATCGCCCATGTAACCAGGCTTACATACACACCTTTAAAGATGTATTACATTTTTATATAAATTATTATATTAAAAATACACAAACCAAACAGATCTTTAACTTAGTTTGATCTTTGCATGGAAAAGCCATACACAAACAATAAGTAAATAAAATCAGCACATTAATTTTATTCATGAAGCTCAGTAGGACTGGGTTGGAGGTGGGTTGCAATTCTAAAATAGCAGCATAAATAAAAGAGCGCATCAGAGGAAAGTTTTACTTAAAAAGGAAGAAAAACTATTTTTATAATGATTAATCCTTAAAAAGTTGGACTTTACTTGTTTATACAGATTCATTTGTCATTCGTCTAAATAAATCCTCCATCAAGGATTTACAAAGGCTAAGGTTAAGATTTTATTTGATTTGTTCAGTCAGATTTAAAACACAACATGAAGTAGAATATAACATATATTAGGTTTAAGCTGTTTAATTTCAACCCTTGCAGGTGCAGGAATTAAAAAGGTAGATTTCTTTTTTTCATGGTAAAGCCAGGGCACTCACTGTTCCTCCCCCTCTCGTTCCAGGATGCAGTTGGCGTGGATGTGGCATATTTGAGTCGGCCCACAGGTAAGCGCATGTTTATCACACAGCTCTCCGGTGATGCCTTGCTGACAAGAGTGTGGCTTACACGCGCCATTTGTTTCAGGCCGATTGTCACAAACACCACGTACACACCTACAGGCTACAGGAAGAACTTGGACTTTTGTCTAGTATTTTAAACAGAACACAACATGCAGCAAAAATATCTCTACAGCAGGGGTTATCAACTGCACTGACAAGAACGAAACCTAAATAATGGTGCCAGCTTGTTGAAGATTTTTTTTAGTTTATCTCAACGTGGAGAAAAAGTACAAGGTGTAACACATTTTGGATACAATTATTTTAATGAACTGGAAAATACTATAATAGAGCTAATAAAGATGTAGTTCTGCATCTCTGGTTTACAAAACCACCCCACATAACATTAGTCTATGGCACTGATGTTTTCTATGGAAACATTGAAACAAATATAACCCAATAAATGGTCTAATCTACAGCCATAAACTAATCACAAATGGTTAACCAATAAAAGATAATTATTTTTGTCATTCAGTAATGTTAACTGCTTATGGAGAAAATAATTTTATGTAACTTTATTGGGCTTTACAGCTGATAGTTGATCTGGAGTACTCTGTAGTAGTCCAAAATTGTTTCTGTTCTCTATAAAACAGTAAGTTGAGGGTAAAAGTCTTACTTTGGTTGCAGAAAGGGCCGTATTTGTTGGGGTCAGCACAGTACTGGCATCGCCACCCTTTAAAATTGGGCTCACACTGACATGTGCCGTTGCCATCTATACCATCCAAACACTGAAACAGCAGAAGAAAGTGATGAGCTGTGTGTATACGTGTATCTGTGTATTCACTAGTGAGGTTTTTTATTTTGAGAGCATTTATATCAGAATACCTTGCCATGAGAGGAGCACGGGCCACTGAAACCACCAGGGCAAGGAGAACATTCTGCTCCATAAAAGCCTTTACAGCACTGAGGGGTCTAAATAAAGTCACACAAACTTATGTTAGAAATTACATGTGAATGATTTATTCATTCGTTATGTTTCACACATGCTGAAACATGGCCTTTTTCCATATAATTCATGTTATTTTTCACAAGTTGTTTTTTTCCACATGCGAATTTATTTACACATGTTCCTTTTTCCATATGTACTGCATGTGGTTTTATTTTTCACATATGATCACATATTCCACATGCATTTTATCAAATGCACAATTTCCTCACATTATATCAGAGGCAGATCTATGGGTGGGCCTGGTTGGGCCTGGACTGACAGTTGGCCTACACATTTAGATTTATGAAAAACTATATATTTTTTTTACATTTTTATTTTAAAAATTTTTTATTATAAGTTTACATTTTCACTAATTACCTTGAATCTGAATTGTCTTATCTTGAGAATTATGATAATTAGGAATGAATAATTACAATATCATGAACTTCCTCAATTTGTTTATTGGCATTATTTTGCATTATATATACAGTAACCCATGCTCCCTCTAGTGGTGCTCTTTAGGTAGGACACCACAACAATGACTGTCATGGCTGTGTTATTGTTGCGGTCACCATATTGTAAATATCTAAGCCTGCTGAAGAAAACGTACACTGATAAGCTTCTCTCAGGACCAAACACCAAGCCAAATGCATGTCTTTTTCATACTATAACTGCACAATACTACTCTCCTAATTCAAGGAATCTTTGTTAATTCAGCTTCACAGGAAGCTTTCTTGAACTCATATGACATGTGCACTACCATTACACATTTAATTAGCCATCTTACAAAGCCCAATAGTGAAACTCAGTACTCTTGAAGTTATGATAAATTTCTTGAGGTTGTAAGAGCAGATCTTAGTCATAATGAGTGATATGTGTTTGAACTGTTAGGTGTCATACTCACAGTACGGGTCTCATTGCAGAGCAGACTACAGCCTAGAACAGACACGTCTATGCCAAAAGTTCTCTTCCTGTATAGACAGCCTGTGGAAGTTGTGTTCTTTGCAGAATGGCCACAAGAGAGAGAGATTTTAGATATGACTTTAGGTTGAACTTCAGAACCAGGTTATTAGGCTATTAATTTAAAACATTATTGTTCTTTAAGACAGCTAGACTACTAAACTGGACATACTATTAGTTATATCTGAGGCGAATAAAGAGAGAGACAGCTATCCATCCATCCATCCCTCCATCCATCCTTACTTATTTATAGACTGCATACATAGAAAGAGAGGGATGTGGATGGGATTGCAGGATTTATTGTTTTTCCAACCAACCATTATTTATAATATAGTTCTATGCATAGTAACTTTGGAATATTTATGAAGAATTTAGACCCATAGCTCATTATTATTATTATTATTATTATTATTATTATTATTATTATTATTATTATTATTACAATGTCGTTATCCTCTATTTAATTTGGAGCTCCTCCGTAACCCATTTTAAAGCAGACAGTCCAATATGTCGACATCTTAATGTAAGTGGACGACGGGAGTGTGCAGAGAATTTAAAAATTAAAAGGTGCATTTATGCATAGCATTGATGTAGTTGGTAGCTAGACACAGTATTTATGTTAGGTATAGTTTGCATTGCAGTTCTGCCTCTGGCATTGTTTAAAACCCAGCTTTGTGACAGTTCTACTACAGGGCCTAGAAGTGAAAATCTTTTTTGGATTAACAAACTTCATGAGAGCAAATACAGTGGTTTACATGTTTATAACAGTTACAGATATTTACACATTATATTTTCTAAACCAGGGTCAGGAAGCACAGAAATGAAATGCTCCATGCCCTGATGCACAGGAGCCAGAAAATGGTGTAAAAATGGGGCTCACAAAAATCATCTCCTTACCAGTGAAATGCCGGTTGGGCAGGTAGCCTTGGAGACTGACGTACAGCTGCCACATGCACTCTGAGGACAGGAAGCAAGATGGTTCTCTATAAGTGTTACTTTTTTACCAAGCAGGTCTAATTACACAGTTTCTCTGGTCTTGGGTTCACATTGAGAAGAGTTTTAGACTTGCTTAGTAGCTGATGCTTGATTCACTTGTATAAATGTGCTAGCAGGGCTAAGCTCCTCCTGATAAAAGGTTTCATTTTTGTTTCCACATTATTATTTGGTGCTAACAAATGGGGGATTATTTTGGATTTCTGTGCAACCAAGTGTGACAGCACCACCACCAGCACCAGTTGTAATAAATTGATAGCGAATGGTGTGAAGAACAGGAGTAAGGGCTGATTACGTTATGGCTCCGACTGCAGATTCATGCAGCCTGATAGTGACAGTCAAGTCAGTCACAGTCTTTCAGTCCGTCCATAACACATCATCAACGCTGATTGAGAAGGTGTACGTGAAATAATGTTGCTGGTGTAATGAACAAGAATGAGGTGGAATATCTACTTTTTGCAAAGTACACATCCAATTAAAGTACAAATTGCAGAAAACAACAGGTGACAGAAATTCTAGTGTTTTTTGGTTTGAAGGAAAGTGTTACAACCGACATTATTCATCTTACAGCATGCCATCGATTAAAACCTTGTGGTGTTATGCATTGCTCAACCCTAACAGCTTTATAGTTGAGCTATTGATAGATTGATATTGATAGACAGCCATACCTGGCTGATTCTCACCTTATAAACATTACTTTCAGTCACGTCACATCGATGAGGAAGAATGGGCTCTATGGATGCCGGGATTAAAACATCCTCCAGTGAATACAGACATCCATTCTTAGCATCAACATCTGCCTCAGCTACTGCTACCCCATTGATCAAGATTTGACCCTGATTATAGGCAGAAACCACATTATAAAATGTTTAATATTATTTTCAAGCCTCATTTTACCATTCTAGTACAACATACTCATAATAGGCAGAGATAACTGCATAAGAAAGATGGCACATACAATAATCCAAATTATCATTTAAAATCATAAATTTTTTTCAAACTGTAGTATTTATTTCACTTAAAAGCTTTGTGTCAAAAGTATTGGCACCCCTAATGAAAAGGTTGTACAATTTATCATCATTGGAAAACAAATCTATATTTCTGATTGTTATTAGTTCCTAAAAGCGTGTTGCTTCCTTTTGTAAAATAAATGTTTCATCCATCACCAAGGAAAGCCCTACCCGAGAGTAAACAACAAGATGCAGCCCCTGAACTTCACCAAGAATCAATGGACTGCTGTTAGACTACAGTTGTTGTCAGAACAAAAACTTTATTTTTTTTTTAACACAGTCAACATGTCTGGTGAAAAAGCAGGACTGTGTACAAAGGAAAATTTCTGATATCCAAAGTAAAATATAATAGTGGCTAGTTTGTCCTTTGGGTCGAGACTGTATTTAAAAAAAAATAATTCTACTAAGGAGTTTATAGCTTAACATATGGCTGTCTTTTTGCTCAAGGTGCCAATAATTCTAGAGTTGACTGTATATTAACCATGACATTATTAATTAAACACCAAAATGTCAGCATTTATTCTTTATAAGCAAGGTTAGAAATAAAGCATCACTTTGAATTCAATTTCAAGTTGATACTCACCACAGCAGTCACATTAATTGTCAGGACTTGATTAGCCATGGATACGGTTTGTGAGATGGATACGATGTAGCTGGCTTTCAGCTGACATGATGATGAGAAAAGAACAAGTTTAATGAAGAAATTTCAGAGAGACATGTTCGATGTTCCAAAAGACTAAAACAGCATCATGCTTTCTGGAGAGCAACACACCTGGGCCGAAGCTACAACATGGTTTCGCAGAAATTCCAGTAGTTTCGGTTTACCCTGTAGATAAAAGGTGAAGGAACAGAACAGAGGAAAATGCCTGTGACTGAAAATGACTGTGTAGTGCAATGTATTGTGTATTAAACTGCCCTAAATAAGTAAACTTCACTACTTATAATCAGAGAGAAAGAGTACACAAAATTATACTTCACTGAACATGGATACATACATCATAGATGCCTATGTAAGTATTTGAAAGTAAAAAGTAGCAAAGTTAATCTAATATTAGATATAATTTTTATAGGAGGAGTTTGCATGTTCTCCCCGTGCATGCGTGGGTTCCCTCTGGGTGCTCCGGTTTCCTCCTACAGTCCAAAGACATGCAGATTAGGTCAACTGGCTACTCTAAATCGCCCATAGGTGTGAATGCGAGCGTGTGTGGCT